>JACVVK020000074.1:340000-392500 GCA_018292915.2 Batillaria attramentaria
TCATAATCTCCGTCTCTGTCTGTCTGTCTGTCTCTCTGTCTCTCGGTAGCCTAGATTGTTAGTTTATCTTTGTATATTATGTTTTGTTTTTGTTTGATTATTACTGTAGAATGTAGTGAGCACTTCTTGTAACATACGCAGAGATGCCTACAAGAATTATCCTAATAAACGTTTTATCATAATCATCTCTCTCTCTCTCTCTCTCTCACTTTGCCGCGAATTAGCCTCTGTTGCTTGCGCGGCGTTAAGCCCTAAATAACTAACTAACTAACTCTCTCTCTCTCACACACAAACACACACCCCGCGACTCCTCATTTATGGACTAACATAGCAAAGCAGAACCGCCCCCCCTCCCCTCCCTTCTCCTTTCCTCTCCCGCATCACCCCCCCCCCCCCCCCCATACAGTGCACGCAATTAGCGGCTTTACGTGTCTTCCATTAGAACCCCCAACCAAAGCTTTCACTCCGGCTCTGACAGTCCATCAGGGAAACATGGAGGATCCCATACAAAAATATGCACACGCCAAACGCACGAAATGCGAATTTCAAACGTTTAGATGGCCTTTTGCGTAGGCTGGGAGACAGGGGGACCACTCTAGACGCAACAAAGGCACTCTCTAGTCAGGGAGGCGAGCGATCGTGGTCGGACAGGGTAAATTTCCCGCAGACGCCGTGGCGGCAGAGCGAAACCCGATGCCAGCCTCGTATAGCGGCCGATTCTCAAACCAGGGAACGGGCGAGAGTGCATAACTAAGAGGTAGTGCACCGGTCTCCGCCATGGAGTGGTTTCATGTTCGTGCTCAGTGGCGAAGCTTTTGACATTTGTCCCGGTTAGCGATTTTGAAGACGGGGGGCACTAAAACAAAAATGATCAATCTGCCATCCGTACAGCTCAGGTCTTCAGCTGAGTCACGTGTCTTTCGTGTTCCAAGTGTAAAAACAAAGCCACATGGGCAGCGCTCAAGGACCCAGATTCGGTCCTCACCTGAACACACTTGTTCTCTGCCAAGCAGCAGTAAGCTGGGATCGTGTGTGTGTGTGTGTGTGTGTGTGTGTGTGTGTGTGTGTGTGTGTGACAATTGCAATGTCTTTTATTGTTCTCTTTGGCATTATTGTCATGCCATTTTATTTTATTTTCTCTTATTTTTCTTAAATTTGTAAGCGCTTAGAGCTTGCTGAGTATAAGCTCTATATAACCCATTATTATTATTGTTATTGCGAATAATTTTGCCCGGGTTCGAACCCGAGCCAGTGGAGCCACCTGGCCTTGGAGTTTATCAGTTGATGGCATACTTCGGCCACAAGTGACCAAGGCTGTCCAACCAGACTGGGCGTGTGCCAAGCTTTTCGGCGGAGAGTAGGGAAAGGCAGATAACTCTGTGAGTATTCCTGTGCGATAGTTTTTTTTTTTTTTTTTTTTTTAACCGGGTTGCTTGCGGGTTCAACGTCCACCTTCACCACATATGAGTGATGTGAAGTCCAATCAAAAAGCTAGAACAGAATTTTGGCTTCGACGCCCCGTGCACTAAAAATCCAAGTGTCTGCCAGTTTGGTTTTCCCAGTAGCTCTTCTGTGACAGAACACACATGAAAGTCACCATGTTGAGAAACGCAACACTGAGACAAATGCAACTAGGTCACGCACATACAGTCTCTTTTAAAAACAATGTGACGCCATGTTTAGGCGCATATTTTGCCTAAGATAGTTTTGTGACCACTGATATCAAGTTTTGAATTATGGTCTTCAGCTCCACGCATTCAAGTTTGGAGAGATTGTCAGTCACAGCACGGAGCTCAGAATGCAAGAGGGTGGGTGGGGTGGGTGTTTGGGGGGTTTAACGTCCTTTTCCACCACATAGAATGCAAGAGAAGCTTACTTTATTCGGAGTAGCAATTTACCCGCCTTTGTCCTATGCGTCGTCCACGTAAATACACAAAACTCTTATACATGAGACTGATTCATTTAAGAATGTCGGAACATTTCAGCTAGCACATTCTGACAAGGGGATTTGGTCTGAAAAAGTGATCTGGTCGAGTGCTAAAGGTATCCGACTTCGGATCATGAGCCGCCAGGTTCGATTCCTTTGGTGGGCAGGAATTTGGATGGATTTTTCCTGTCCAGATCGCGTGCAGACTTGTTTACGGTGCCTGTCCCGCCCCCGAGTACTCACGCACGCACAAATATCAAGTGTGCACGCTGAAAACCCCACGTCAATATTTCGAAGAAGAGTAGACTGTGGCCGGTGGCGTGGAAAACAGAAATACCGTCGCACGCACCAGCGTGAATAGTAGGGTGAGGGTCTGCGCATAAAGTAGCGCTTAGCAGCAGCAGGCTTTCACTGCTTCGTCCTCCAGCCCTGCGGCGCCATGAGCATTTCAGAGGAAACGGTTATGTGCGCCGAGGAGAAGTCTACCACGCCATACATTTTTTTCTAACGTGAACATACGGCTGAATCAACGATGGACCTTGCTAACTCTTGGAAATGTGCGCCAGGAGAAGGGGAGCGCGGGAGAAAGTTGTCTTTAGTGGGCTGGCGAGAGCACGGCGAAACACACGAGCAAGATCACTTTCGAAATTTTATTTTGCGAGCTGCGTGAAACATGAAAACATTGTTTACCAAAACAGTTCACCGATCTCCACGTCTGCCCCGAGGGTCCGGATGATCAGGGGTGGGAGGGGGTGGGGAGTACACGGGGATGGAGGAGGGGCTGTTTACGGTTTTGGGGGCATGCCCTGGGTGTTTGGATATGTTCAGGAATAATAATAGGAACTGCCTGTCATAGTAGACAAATGGTTCTACCGTCTTTGACTGCATGGCATTGTGAACAATGTACGGTTTGTTGGCCTGCTTGTTTGTCATGATCACTGGGAAGTTTAACTCAAGCAAAAATTGTTTTGTGTATGATTTCTTCGACAATAATTCTTTTATGTTCCCGTATTTTAGTCATGATCTGTTGCTGCCGTGCAGTTGTGGTATTTAGGCCTGTGTCTTGCTTCAAGTTGAATACATGCATACTGTTGTCTGCGTATGTTACACACACACACACACACACACACACACACACACACACACACACACACACACACACACACACACACACACGTACCGCCGGCTTACTTTATATTTTCTTCAGTTCACGTTGTCAATTTATCAGCTTCACCTATTCATACTGTCTTCATGCAGCTTTAACAGAATATCTTGGTTATACATGTATCAGATGTTACGATCTACATCACGGTCGGCTGCGCTTGGCTGCTTTCGGCCGTCTTCTCTCGCTGCAGTTTAACTTGCTCATAGACAGACAGACAGACAGACGGATGGACTGACCGAACTACCGATTGATTGATTGATTGAATCAGTAAACACCACCTGATTACCTCTGACTGTTAAACAGCCCAAGAGCTCTGCTCTTATGATAGACGTGTTTCTGCCTGTGTTGTCAGTGCCTGTGCAATGTGACACATTCCCCTCCCCCACCCCCCGCCCCCACTTCCCCCATGGGAGCCGGGATAGCCGAATGGTAGAGTGCTGAACTTTAAATGCCCGGGTCGTGAGATCGAATCCCGGCTTGGGCCAGATATGTGATTGATTGATTAACTGACAGTCAAAAGAGACAACGTTTTCTTATTTCCCAGCACTGAACTGAAAGGCTGTTTCTGCTGCGGCCCAGTCCAAACTGCACCCTTGTATATTGGTGTTGCTCAGGCGTGGCCGCGCGCAGTACAGGGGAAGCAACCTCGTCAGACTTTTTCTGCGCCACAATCAATTTTTGTTTGTTTGTTTGTTTTGTTTGTTTGTTTGTTTGTTGTTTTTTTGTCAGCTCACCGGATTGTTCATTGGTATGATGTTACTGGAGGTCGTGTTAGCCACAATACGCTGGTGCAATATTACTGCAGGCTGTGTTGTCTATGAAGATACAGTCTATGTGTGTCGTAACAATGATATCCCTCTCACCTACCCTTCCCCCCTCCCTCTCCCCCAAAACACACACACACACACACACACACACACACACACACACACACACACACACACACACACACACACACACACACTTCTGTAATATGCCTACATCTGTGCTAAAGTCGGCATTTCATTTATACACAATAGATGCATTTCGATCATAGTCGAAGTCGGGAGATCGGAGACGGTAGAGCTTCGGACTGTTAGTGGTTGGGATGTGAGTTCGATTTCCGGCTGGACCCCCCCCCCCCCCCCCCCCCCCCCACACCTCTCACCCCCTCCCTTCCCAGTTCACCACCACCACCTCCAAGACAAACAAACAAACAAACAAACAAACAACAACAACAACAACAACAACAACACACACACACACACACACACACACACACACACACACACACACACACACACACACACACATGTTGCCTGTCATCCCCCTCCCCCTCCCTCCCCTCCACTGCCGTAATATGGTTTCTGATACAATCCAGTTGTCTTTGGAGTCGGGACAAACAAACAAACAAACAAACAAACAAACAAACCATGCAACCAGCAGCCTACAAGCTCTCTTCTGTATACCCTGGCATAGTCACTTGCCCGTACGCACCCCATCAGTCACCGGACACCCGAGACGACATGAGAGAGGTCTGGCGGTCCAGCCGTGTGACGGGTGGATTAAGCGGGTAGCCAGTGATGTGACGGCGCGACTTGACTCCCGCTTCATAAACGTCCCATCTCCGACGTTCGCCGATCCCCTGTGTGACCCTTAAGAGGTCTTTAATTTCCTGATGTGATTCAACATTTCTTACGGGCTGTGTGCTCTCGCGGGTCGTTAACTTGACATCAGGGAGCGAACTACGAGGAAAGACTAGGAAAAAAACCACATGTCCACACGGAGTTTAACTCTTAACAGCCCAGAAAAACCCCGCAATTTTACTTGAAATCTTCAGATCACGAGGAGCCACTTAAAAAAAATGTAAAAAAAAATAGGATAGGTATTGGGTGGCGCTGCACCGCGGCGACGCGCTTCCCCCGGGGGAAGCAGCCCGAATTTCCCGAAAGAGATAATAAAGTAGTTTTAAAAAAGCCCCTATTTACGCAATCTGCAGTTGTCGTGCACACTTGATGGTACGTACAGGCGTGTGTACACGGGCCGAAACAGGCACCGAAAGCGAGTCTGCACATGATTTTGACTCGATTTAGTGAGGAGAATTCTCACACCAAATTCCTGCCCGGACCGGGGGCCAGCAGCACCCGGCCTATACCCAGACGGCCACCCATCCAGTCCAAGTACTAACCGGGCCCAGGGTTGCTTAACTTCGGTGTTCAAGTGAGAACCGGTGTGTCCAACGTGGCACGTGCCGCTCTGAGTTTTGACCAGTTTCGGTCGTGAGCACACACCTGTACACCCGAAATAATTTGATGATTAGTACAGCTCTTAGTGCTACACAATTTTGTTTTCACTTTGCGCGAGCGGTCGTACATTCAAAAATTCTACCACTATGGGTGCAACACTCTCGCTCAGTGTTTGTGCTGACTTTTTCATCGTTGCCCCGTCTTTGATATTACCCGTATGTGGTGGAAAAGGACGTTAAACTCCCAAACACCCACCCACCCTCGCTCAGTGTAATAGACGCGTCACCGAGTACGCTTCTGCTGGCTCAGTGCCAGCATTTTGTATCAGGCTAAGCCCTTGCCGGGAAATTCGAAAGTGACCTTGACCTACATGCCAAGTTGCCGGGCTATGAACTATGAACCGTTTCCGACTTCCGCAAAGAGCCGGCGACAGAAATCTCACGTCCCTAAAAACGGCTTCTTCTTTTTTTGCGATATCCTTGGAATGGTGTCTCTCTCTCTCTCTCTCTCTCTTCACGGAAACCCGTTACCGTCCTCATCGAGACTAGACGGAGTCAGAGAGGAACGCTTGCCATTTAAACCGAGAAAAATTGAACTGCCAGTTACACTCAGCAACAATGTCCGTCAAAATCACACGCCCCTTTTCTTGTTTTGTCCTCGACTTTGAGCCCAAGGCTTTGAGGTGTGCTCGGCTGTCATAACAGATACATGTACATGTAGGAAGTTCAGAAGGGAGGGGGGAGGGGGGGGAGGAGAGAATGGATGCTATCTATGTAATGGGCATCTTCTTGTGGGGAGAAGGGATGGTAGCGGCGCGTTGGATATTCAATGCTCCGGTTGTGAGTTCGAATCCCAGCTAAGGCCAAATATTTGTGGTGTCCTTTTTCTCATTGCCTCCGGGGAGCCGGGGTGGCCGAATGGTAGAGCGTTGGACTTCTAATGCTCAGGGTCGTGAGTTCGTATCCCGGCTGGGGCCAAATATTTGTGCTGGCTTTTTCGTGGTTGCCCCGTCTTTGATATCACCCGTATGTGGTGGAAAAGGAGGTTACACCCCCTAAACACCCACCCACCCACCCTTCGCATTGCCCCGTCTTTGATATCACCAACATGTGGTGGAAAAGGACGTTAAATCCCAAACACCCACCCCACCCACCCTGTCTGTACTCGTTAAACGGGCTAATTCCATCTTTGCTAAGCCAACTTATGTTTTGGAACAGTTTCGCTCCTGAGTGCCGCGCCTACACGCTCAAAATACTCTTATCTCGATGATTAGTATAGCTCATAATGCGAAAAAATGTTGTTTACCCTTTGTGCGAGCAGCGGTGGAACATTTAAATTCTACGACTGTTGTTACAGTACTGGAGCGCACAGTGGACGCCGAGTCAATCGGGTACGCCGGCTTTTGTCAGCTCGGTCATCCAGTCTCCTCCCTTTGCAGTGTGTGTGTGTGTGTGTGTGTGTGTGTGTGTGATGGGAGACGGAGAAAAAGCCGCAGGAGGAGGAGGAGAAGGGGGGGGGGATGCCGGGTCTGTGTGTGTTTTGAGTTGACGTTCAGACTATGTCCAACTCGAGCTAAAAGTTGCGGGCACGCAATAATTAACAGGACCGTATACAATTTACTTATGAGGGTGGGAATAGAAATGAGGAGAGAGAGAGAGAGAGAGAGAGAGAGAGAGAGAGAAAACGATAACGATCCCTTATTTTACAACGGAAAAAGTTATAGGCATACAAAGACATTTTCAAGCTTGGCGTTGCTACACTACCGTAAAAATAAGAAAATGAGAGAGAGAGAGAGAGAGAGAGAGAGAGAGAGAGAGAGAGAGAGGAATTGAAATGAATTGAATTGAATTATTTTATCTGGTAGGCCATTGGGCCCATGCAATGGTTGGTAGGTATGAACATAGATGCACACGGCAAGAATCGCATATAATCACGGTGGCATAATTATGCACACGTCCATCAGTACTGCAATAAACAACAGACATCATTAACTAAGAATTGTACCTCTATGTTTAAGCGCCTTATTCAGGAAAGTTGCAAAACGATGCATGACCTTGTCGAGTGTACTTCATCAGAGAGAGAGAGAGAGAGAGAGAGAGAGAGAGAGAGAGAGCGAGCGCAAAAACTCACAAATAAACAAACGTCGACGGCATAAAACATTTCCCCCACAAATGCGACCTTACATAACAAGAACACATAAAGACCAAGTATGCACACAGTCATTTTGTTTTTCCTCAGACACATTGCAGTTTAGGAGGTGATACATCACCATAAAACCATTATCAGCAAGTCCGACCACCCGTTTGCAACATGTGTCACGTGCAATGCGCCAGTCAGTGCACTCAGTGTATCATGCGCACTGTGCACTTTCGTCGTAATATGTGGCACAACATTAGACCCTTTGTTTCACGTGCTAAACTCGGAATGGAACTTGTTAAATAACGATATGTTTCTGATATAGCAGCAATAGGTTTGAAATTATATATGAGTTGTTGACAGGGGCTATTTCGTATGCTCACAGATCCTTCTGCGCTGTTTTCGTGATATCTATCATCACCCCGCTTCGACACCTGCAGAGTGACAGTGTCTGTAATGCTGGCACTGAGCCAACAGAAGTGTACTCGATGACCCGGCGAGGACACTGAGTGCTCCAGTAGTGTAACAACAGTCGTAGAAGTTAAATGTTCGACTGCTCGCGCAAAGTCAATGAAAACAACATTGTATCGCATTAAGAGCTGTGTTAATAATCTAGATAGAGTATTTCGGGCGTACACGCGTACTCACGAGCGAAACTGTTCCAAAACATGTTAGTTGGCTCAGCTAAGATGGAATTAGCCTCTTTATTTGGCAGCTTACATTTTGACTTGTTTTTCATTTGTAGGAACCCAGAAAATAGAAGCTGCACACAGAACCACTAAAGACTGCGGTATAGTTTTCAGGTTTAAACTCTTCTGTTCTTAAGGATGAGTTCAAAGACGGGGGCACCGAAAAATGCCTGTACAGTCTCACGCAAATTAAACTTGATTTTTTTTCTTGTTTTATGCAAGAAAATATTAATAATAATAATAATTGTATAGGCGCTTTACCCAGTTCCATGAATCGACTCAAAGCGCCGCGAACTGAACCCAACACTCACGCTCACGTGAATCACACGCATTCTCTCACACACTGGACATAAACACATTACAATCACGTGGTGCGAAGGGACAGCTCAGCTATTTAAGTTTCGGAATTTAGAATTGCATTTATGTTTTAAATCTGGTGGGCTGAACATTTCCAAAGCAGAGGGGGAGGAAGCCGGAGTACCCGGAGAGAATCCCCGATGATCGGCCCGAATGAACGGAGCCACAAAATTCTTTGCCCCGAGTGGGACTCGAACCCCTGACCTCTCGCATTGGTGACAAGTCTCTTAACCACTAGACCACCGACCGTCCCACAAAAATAGTCGTAAGTCCACATTTTACATTCACGGGTTGTGCATGTCAGTGTGTGTGTGTGTGTGTGTGTGTGTGTGTGTGTAGCGCTATGAGTTGTTTTCCTGTGAGATTAAGCGCTAAACAAGTACTGTTCATTATTATTATTTTTTCCCGGAGTAAGTCACAATAAAGTAGTGAGTGGCAAGTGAAACCCAGTCACATGAGGCACAGCCCGATACTTCAACTTTACGACATCCACGGTTTGTATTTGTTGGGTATGACAATGAGGGCAATGTAACCTCATTTGAGAAACTGGACAAGTTTGGACTGCTTTCATTTGTGGCAGAAAAAACACAAAAGACAAAAGACAACAATTTTTCACGAGAAACAATTTCCAGTGTCACGTGATGCGGCCCCACTCCAACACAGTTGTTTTACGACATTCCGGCTGACTCTAAAGTAAATGGTGATTACCCTCCACCTTCCGATATCAGGTGAAATTTGGGTGAGCGGGTAAATGTTCATTCATGCATAAACTCATACAGGTTTTTTTGTCCACCGTGAATGTCATGCCAAACATGGGACAGCTGGAAGAAGAAGAGGTGGATGGGTGGTGTTTTGGGAATTTATTTACTGATTTATTTATTTTACTACTTTATTATCCCTTTCGGGAAATTCGGGCTGCTTCCCCCGGGGGGAGCGCGTCGCCGCGGTGCAGCGCCACCCAATACCTATCCTATATATGTATATATATATATATATATATATATATATATATATATATATATATATATATAAATAAATATATATATATATAAGTAAATATATATATATATATATATATATATATATATATATATATATATTTTTTTTTTTTTACAGTGTTTACGTCCTTATCCACCACGTAAGAGAAAATGATGATGATGATGATGATGATGATGATGACGACGACGACGACGATGATGATGATGATGATGATGATGATGATGATGATGACGACGACGACGACGACGATGATGATGATGACGACGACGAGGACAACGACGACGACGACGACGACGACAATGATGATAAAAATCTTACAATTTTAAAGCCCTTATCCACCACGTAAGATGAAACAATGATGATGATGATGATGATGATGATGATGATGACGACGACGATGAAAAAAATTTCCTGAAAACTTGAAGTTTTGGTCCTGTCAGTCGGGGCTCGGACCACAAAACCTCTCACCTGCCAATAGACGAGCGACATGCAGGCGCGAAGAAAAGGCACGATACCCGCACCCAGTCTCGCATTTTGTTAAGCCCTAGACGACGCCCCCCAACGCTTCAAAACATAAATGATTAATTCGGAGTAGAAAATTTATGACTTATGAGCGAGATGCATTCCGCCTCATTTTGGGACTGTGCCTCTCTCTCTCTCTCTCTGTCTAGTCGCACCCTTCTCCATCTGAGGCAGTGCCCTGCCTCACCCCTGTCCCGATCCCCACCCTAACATTCAAACCCCCCCCCCCCCCCATCTCACAACCCACACCACCGTGCCCCCCCCCCCCCCCCCCCCCCCCACACGTCGCACCCACCACCTCCCCAAACTTCACCTGCATTGATTCCTTTCTCAAGACGGCATGATGGAGGAAAGACTGCAAAATTTTAACATTTTCAGTGTCCCATACATTCTACAGCCTCGTTCCTTAAAGACGGGGACAATATTCCGAGAAGAGGCAGCGGCTAAGCTCTCTTTTGACCGTTTATTGCGCGAGATCGGGGCAGGAGGGACGGATGGGGACATAAACACGGTGTCGCCATGGTAACCCGATCCGGCAGACGACATCCGAGAACCTTGATCAGGGTCTGGTGAGGCTGGTGATAGACACGCCCTCGTCGAAATGAGAAAAGCGGCGCGAAGTAGAAAAAAATGAAGAAAACGCGATTTTCTTGCACTAGTGACCCATTGTCGACGAGCGACGTGACTTTACGACTCCGCGACACTGAGAATTTTCGTCACAAAGTTGTCGAAATGGCGGGGGTGGGGTGTCGCTGGCGAAACGGGCCTCAGAAATCTGGGGGGAAGAATTTCATGTCAGAGTGCCAGGATTTTTTAACTATCATTTCTTTTTCTTTTTCTTCGGCTTTTACGGCATGGCGGCGCCTTCGCTTATTCCTCTGTAGCACCTCCACAAAATGACGTCATAAGGCGCCACAAAAAGACGTAGTGGAAACGCTGAACAATGGAAGGGGACACAGTCAGTTTTCTTAATGACCTGGAGTGGGGGAAGCAGGGGGAAGGGGGTGGTGGTGGGGTGGGGTGGTGGTGGTGGGGGTATTGCCCACCCACCATATCCTTCGCGCGGGCCTAGTTGAGTCTCTGGTGACTTAATTATTAACACATTTCCGTTCCTTTTGACATGGACATACTATCAGTCCAACGGACCGTGAGAGCGTCATACGCCCTTTTCACACACAAAGGCACCACAACCTTTATTTACCCTTGTGCGCCTCCCCCCTCCTCCACCCCCCCCCCCCCACCACTACCCCCTCCCCCCCCCCCCGAAAAAAAAAAAATCGACGTAAGCTCTGGCTTACTTGTTTGGGTTTGAATGCACTTTTTCACCACAGAAGGATGATAGTAATGTAAAGCTTTATAAATGGGGGGGGGGGGGGGGGGGGGAGGAGAGGAGGGAAAAGAATGTCAAAGAAAGAACAATTCTACATTTTTCTTTTGGTTGTTGTAGTTGTTGCTCCTTTTTATTTTTACTTTTTTTATTTTCAGGATACACAGATTTACGCCTGCAGGTGTACCCCGTACCGGTCGAACCAACTCAGATTTCTAGCAAGGAAAAACAACCCTGGATCGTGTTTCATCTCCGGACGTTATACATATGTATGGCGAGGAGCATCAATAAGGCAGTTGATGGGATCCTCATTATCGCCCGATAAATATCACTACATGTATCGCCTCTTCTCTCCGCCACCCCCCCCCCCCCCTTTCTCCCAAAGTCTCCTCTATGTTGCATGCTTATGGGTTTAGCTTCGCTCTCCGGGGCTCCGCATAAATAATACACACTCCCCGGCCCTCGCCAGCGTAATTGAAAAAAGCCAAAGGGAGATAACCGGTGAAAAGGGAGATAATTATTTCGATAAGCGTAATCAGTAATGAGAATGGACCGGAGCCTCTTCAACAGCAGCCCACGGACGGTGTATCGTGTGTCGGGGTCCTGGTCCCGTGAAATTCGATACGCTTGGAGTCTTTCATGCTGCTGTTCCGCACGGCTGCACATCGCTTACCGTGCCCTTTTTTTCTCCAAGCGGTCTCTGTCATCTCCCTTTCCGGCGACTACAGTTCTCTCTCTTATTTTATGATTGTGCAAAGTGAACGATGTTAGTGTATTCAGCTGACGAGAGAGTGTCTACAGAACAGTGCTAGGCCAGTGTTGTTTCCCCTCCCGAGGATGACAGAAATCCATGGAGCCATCGAGGATAACGAGGGAGGCGTGACAACAATATTGTGTTGGGCGAAAACAAACACTGGGAGTGTGAAATCATGTCTTCCAGTTTGACGACCGAATCAGATGAGGAGGAGTGCTATCTTTTAGGGGGGGCGTGTAGTTAATGACTTCCATGTGAATATTATGAGTGATTTAAACAGTGTCGCAACTGCGGTTCCGTCTGTCCCTTGCCGGAACTGAGATTCTGGGTGATTTTATTTTATTTTCTTGTTATTTTCGGGAAATGTGTGTGTGTGTGTGTGTGTGTGTGTGTGTGTGTGTGTGTGTGTGTGTGTGTGTGTGTGTGTGTGTGTGTGTAATTTTTAAAAAAGCCGAGGTTCGGAAATTCGTATTTTCTGGAAAACGCTTTCAGGCGAGAGCCTAAGACGTCCGCGTTTACTTTTGTGCGAACAACTAATAATAAAACGAACTGAATGTATTCAATTTCATTCCTGTAATCAGCTGACAATGTCAAGTTCCTTGAAAACCCGACTCTAAATAGCGTGTTGAAAAAAAACAACAACTACAACAACAAAAAACAACGACGACAACAACAAAAACGAACAACGACAACAACAAAACAAAATGATAGATTCACAAGAAACAAGGCGTTGAGTTATGTTTGAACTCATTTCGATTTTGAATTTGATTTTGTAAAATTATTCGACATGAAACATGTTTTACGCACACCAGCAATCTAACTTTCGTCATCAAAGTTTCCAAAATTTTTGGCATTAAATATAGTTTCAAATGGTTAACCTATTTCACCTGTAAATGAAAAAAAAAAAAAACCTTTCTAAACTATTCTAAATTATTCTAAACTGTATTCCACCAACGAATACTCTCACGTTCCGCTTATAAAACGTAAAAATCAACTTGGGCACACGTTTTTCATTTGAGAACATTCAAGATTATAATATGTCCTACCAGTCATATTCTGAAATGAATGGTTTGCTTAAAGATACAAGTCTGAAAGTAACAGCGATAAACCGTCAACTTAACAAAATTACATTCATATTTTGTGTAACAGATACAAGAGTTCAGGGTGAGGGTAGCGGGGAAAGGGGGTGGGTATATATATTTCAGATGCTAAAGACTTTGTGTGACCTATGTGTGTGCTGTTCAAGGCGATTCAACATGCGCATAAAAAAAATCACGTGTCACCAGGGCGCCACCTAGCAAGCGACACAACTCCATCCCGAGCCAAAACCCCTGCTGGTAAAACACTTCACGTAATAGAAATGTACTCAGATCCGATGTTCTCCCTTGAAATAAAAACAAACGAGCAGTGTTTTGCTGTCACGTTGCTTTCGCTAACGCCCTACGATAAGGGAAGTAAGTTGATTTAAATTTAAAACATAAACGGCTCTTGTAAGAGCGACCATTCTTTTGGAATTATATTTTATTCACTTTGGTTATGAGGTATGGACTTTTTATTACACTAAGACATTAAAATCCTTTGATATATTACAGGGTAAACGTAAAGGTTTTTGCGTGCAGTCTACGTGGAAAACACTAGCAAACTCTACGTCAGACAGACGGAGTCTAACTCTCTGTCTGTCTGTCTGTCTGTCTGTCTCTCTCTCCACTTACTATCCGCAACATTTAAGATATTCACAGTGATATACATGTATCTCCGAGATCTCTTCACCGCCATCTCCTTTTCTGTTTTTTAAAGGAAAAACATTCTGTAAGGACTCCCCAACTTGATTTTATAGTACTCAAACCGCATCCCCCAGACCCCCCCCCCCTCAACACACACACACACACACACACACACACACACACACACACACACACACACACACACACACACACCCCATCATCGCCCCCTCCCCCAGACCCCCCTCCGACTCTACATACACACACACACTTGTGTAACTTTAGCGTGTGTGGTAAGACTATCTAATCGTGTGCTTGGTTTTAGCGCCACACAAACACCTCGTTATGTCCCTTGCCTGTTTGCGTCAGGTTGTCTCCCCCTGTCTTCGAGTCCATTCCACACGTCAGCAGACTCCTTGGCTGCCGCTTTGAACCGGCCAGACATTAAAAAGAAAAATGATTATTTTCTGTTTTTTTCGCCACACTCGCGTTGTCCGGGAGAGGCTCTTTGAGGATGAGATGGGGCTCGCCTGTTGGTGCTTTACACAGAGGGTTCTTTGATTCTGGAAGGTCACTTTGCCCATGTAGCGTTCTCAGCTTCCAGTTGCTAAACTTGGGGAAAAGGCAACGCTGGGATGAGGTTGATGCGTAAAGACAATAGACAGATGTGTGTGTGTGTGTGTGTGTGTGTGTGTGTGTGTGTGTGTGTGTGTGTGTGAGAGAGAGAGAGAGAGAGAGAGAGAGAGAGAGAGAGAGCAACGTGGAAGTGGTTTCCTAGAACCTAGAAAAAACAAACAAAAAAACAAACACTAAAGCCTCCTGATACACGTATACGAGTATAAAACAAACAAACAAACAAACAAACTTAAAAGGCTAGGGGAACTGGTGAAACATTGGCGATCTAGAGCACCTTGTTATGCGTTGCGGCACAGACCTTGATTGTGGACCCCCCCCCCCCCCCCCCCGCGCCTTTACAATTCTTTTTTCTTTAATTCTAGTTTTTAAGTTTTCATACAAACACGCAATACACAGTTACAATGGTAAGACATATAGTCAGACGGCTATACAGACAAACAAAACAAAGTACATATACGTGTAATCATAGTTAGTTATGTAGGGCTTAACGCCGCGCAAGCACGTGTAATCATACATACATACATTATGCATACATACATACATACATACATACATAGTTACATACATACATACATACATACATACATACATACATACATACATACATACATACATACATACATACATAGCCGTCACGATTCTATTGAAAAGAGATTTTCTTAAAGCCTCGACTTGCAAAACGCATTTCAACAGTGCACTTCATCAAATATTTAAGTGTTGGACAGCTTAGTGAAATTACAAAATCAGGGCAATGCACATGTCTCTGTCAGTGTCAGTAGCCACTGATTACAATATCAGTGTTGTGAAGCGTACAGAACAGGTGACACCATCAGGTAAATAACGGCATATTCTCAGTAATGACCGCGGAAACAAATCTACAATTATCGTGCTCATGAATACGCACGACTGAGCGGAGATCCAATCAAGATCCATGATACGCCAAGACATTATCATGCAGCGAAGTATCAGTCTGCTATCGCAGACAAGCGGTTCACGCCGAGGAACCAAGCATGGTGAGTGTGGTGTTTGTTTCTGAGGCTGATTGAGTGTGATGGCAAACGAAGAGAAGAAAGGGAACAAAGAAAAAGGTCTACCGGGAAAGGAAAAAAAGAAAAAAGAAAAACAAAAAGCATGTGAACGGAACGCCCCAAAAGCGTGGGGTGAGTGGCAGTGCGTATCAAAGACAAACGTCAATGTGGAAGATATCTTTTGTTTTTTTTCTTCTTCTTTTTTTTTTTCTTTCCTTTTTTTTACCTCTCCGACTTGCCAAGGCGAGACTGACTCTCCCTCTCTCTCTCTCTCTCTCTCGCTCTCTCTCTCTCTCTCATGCCTATGCCAAATCTGAAATCTGCCACCTGCATTTTGCTACACCAGGAAACCCCTATCTTATTCCCAGCTTGCCAATAGTATATATACTTTCCGTGCCAGATTAAACATGTTTTCTTCATTTGAATGCACGTATATCTTTCAACCGTCACTGCACTAAATTAAGGCTGAGGCATTTCTGCTGACGCCGCGTCCACCCAAAGACTCCATCTCATAGCCACGTGTTTACTGTTGCTTATTATTCCACAATGAACAACCCTTACTGTTGCCGAGCCGTGGGTGGCAAACTCCATTCATTGAACCGTTATTCAAATGACACGACGTGAACTAACAAACAAGCCACGCTGGAGGAATATGTATCACTGCCTGAGGTTGGGTCAAACATGTCGGTATTTATCACCTGCCAAAACCTCCAAATGAGCTGTTGCTTCCGTCTAATGTCTAGCTTGCCACACCGGCCCGTGCGCATGATATCTATTTCCACGTGACTTCTGCCAACGCCCGTGTACTACCAGCGCCGATGTAACACGTGGGGTGTCCTCCCCAGCGTGAAGTGCCCCGGGTCAATGCAGCTTGAGGCTAGATGTGCTCCTGGTCCAGGGTATTTGGGGGTTTAACGTTCTTTTCCACCACCCTGGTCCAGGTTAAGGAACTTAGGGTGGAACCGTGCGCTATACCAAATCTCCATCATCCTCATCAGTCATCATCGTCATCATTATCATCATCAGTGTAATAGTGCAGTACAGATGTGGTGCTCGACAACCTTAAGTTTCAGTGGGCACATGAGCACAATGCGTGCTTGTGGGAAGTGTTTTGTATCACACACTTTTGTAGGGGTAATTCACCATGATGCGTTCTTCTACATGAACCTTCATTATCGCACCACCTTATTTACGGCTTGGACAACAGTCGAGCGGGAAATGAAACTCTGCGGCCGGGCATCGCGGCCGATCCGCCATGTTTTCCCAAGGACGTAATCAGTTTGCTATTGGAGTGCCGTCCCCTGATATCGCGCTTATCTTTCCATCTGTGACACGAAGGGGGGTTGCAGATACGCAATTAAAAGCAAGTGATGAAACTTGGCCGGTGCCAAAAGTTTAGGGAGGGGGAGGCGTTTAGCTCGACAGGCCTAAAGGGCTTTTCTTGAAGCCGTACATCGCGGATCCGAGGGAGTAAATATTGAGTCGTTGTGTAATCGGCGAGTAATTTGTATCTACAGCCGAAAGAGAGCCCGGGGGTTGTGAGATCTACAGCCGGCAGCTGCCGTGTGTTTGGCACCGCGCCGCTACGGATGACCGTTTTAAGGCGAAACTGTTTATATCTTGGCGGGGATTTAGACGCTTTTCTCCGGCAACAGAGCCATTTTTTAGCGTCACCCTCGATCCGCGCCTCGTTTGTGTGGTTTGAAAAGTGGTACACCCCTCCGCACTGCACCTGTGACGTTGGTGGAGGTAGGGGTGGGGGTGGGGATGGGGATGGGGGGTGGGGAAGGGGAGTGGTTCGATGGCAGGTGGAGGAAAAGGTGGTGAAGGTGGTGGTGGTGGTGGTGTGTGTGTGTGTGTGTGGGGGGGGGGGGGGGGGGTGGAATTTCAAGTTTGTGAGATGGCCGGCGAAGGGGGGTGGGGGTGGGGTAAAGGCGGGGGGGGGGGGGTTCCACTGTTTTACGACTGATTCTGACAAAATGTCCATATAATTGTGGAAGTATCAATAGACGCTCTAAATCCATCTTTGCTAAGCCAGCTTAATTTTTGGAACAGTTTCGCTCGTGAGTGCGCCTTTACGATCGAAATGCTCTATTTTGATGATTAGTACAGCTCTCAATGCGACCCAGTCTTGTTTACACTTTGCGCGAGCGGCCGAACATTCACATTCTACGACTGTTGTCACACTGCTGGAGCGGCGCTCGGTGTGGTCGCCGCGTCATCGAGCAGGCTTCTGTTGGCTCAGTGCCAGCATTACAGACGCTATCACTGTCCATTTGTCTAAGTGGTGTAATGTTAGATACCACGAAAACAGCTCAGAGCGATCTGTGAGCAGAATGATGGTAGCATTGGCCCCTTTGATAAGAACCCTGAGTGTATACACATGCTGAATGTCCTGATGAAGAGCCCTATAACTTAGTAACAGGGCGCGCCAGGGTCCTATGGAAGCATTATAAAAGGGTCATCACACGCTGCGAGTCTGCAGGCCGACCAGCGGCGAAATGCCCTGAGAGTCAATTAAATCCGCTTGTGGCGGGCACTCCCCACAGACGCCGCCGCGACGCCAGCGAATAGAGCACGGTCCTATTTTTTTCAGTCCGAGATTAAGAAAGATCAGAGCCAAACCAATATATTATACCTTCCTTACGTGGATTCGTGCTGGGTTTCCAGATATTCCAGTGTCACCCGTACCCGGGATTGCCGAAATGTAGAGCGTTGGGCTTTCAATGCTGGGATTGTGAGTTCGAATCCCGGTACGGGCCAAATATTTGTGTTGGTTTCTTCCTCGTTGCCCCGTCAGTCTCTGATATCACCCATACGTGGTGGAAAAGGACGTTAAACTCCCAAACACCCACCCCACCCTACATCATCACCTACTTTGCGTAAGACGACCTTCTGACCTTTCAGTCTGTACCAAACTACTGACTTGACAACGTGTTTAGTTTTCCTGCCGTAAATGGGACTGTCTGCTGAAATGCAGCCTTTAAATACCGCGGTCACGTGTCTGTTGTAGCTGGACATCTTTTTGTTTTACTCGTATCACATCATCTTAGTAAGGGAAATTCGGCAGCTCTCATTTTGTAAAGAGCGTCGTCATTTAATGAGCTCAACGTTTTTGATTTTGTTGTTGTTGTATGGTTGATTGGTTTGTTTGGTTTTCTTGTTTTTTGTTGTTCTGTTGGTTTTTTTTAAATATATATTTGTCTGTTTGTTTGTTTGGGTTGTTTATTTTCCTTTTGTTTTTCTGGGGGGGGGGGGGGGTTGTTTTGTTTTATTTTGTTGTTGCTTGTCTCTGTTTGGTTTGTTTTGTTGTTGTTTTGTTGTTGCTTTTTGGTTTTCCTTGGGCGGCAGTCTTTTTCCTGGATGTGTGTGTGTGTGTTTGTCTTTCATTCTAAGGCTCCTCCCGAATGGAATGGGATCTTTAACGTGCACACTTTTGTTTGTGCTTGCGCCATATTCATCCAGTTCTGTGTTGCTGTTTGAAGAGAAACTCCTTTAAGTTAAATTGTTTATTCAAACGCCATTCTCAAAAAACACCCCCGCCACGGTCAAACAGACACCTCAAAACTTGGTGAAGTCCCCCCATGTCTGGAATCAAAGAATCTCTTATCACCACGGCAACCAACTCGTCTGCGGTGGCGCACCCTGGCGGCGCTGCGGGGGACAGACAACTGGATTAAATCCCTTGAAAACGATCGCTTCAAACACGGCGGGAAACCAAATGAACTGTGCTAGTTGAAGAGAGCTGTTTCGCTCCTTCGAGGCGTTTTTGGCGCTGGAGGAGTTGGCCCTCCGAGGAGCGGGGAAGGTGACTTCATTTGGTGATATCACCTCCACAATAAATTCACCACATTCTTCACTTAGTCTTGGAATGCAATTGAAAGGTCGCGTGTACCGAGAGAACGCGGTGCACAGAGTAAACAAAAGTTCGTGGCGTCACTGCAACACAACAAAAACAGAAACCGCTGAAAAGAGTTATTTATTTATTTATTTAGTTAGTTAGTTAGTTAGTTAGTTAGTTAGTTAGTTAGTTAGGGCTTTTCGCCGCGCAAGCGAAGAGAGAGAGAGAGAGAGAGAGAGAGAGAAACGTTTGACTGTTCCAGCAGTTTTTAGGATTGTTATCTGTTGTTTCCAAGTGTGTAATTCAGTCATTGCAGTTCTTCCTTTTCCCTCGAGTCCCCCCGCCCCCCCCCCCCCCCCCCCCACATCCTTCCCGTCTCGTGCACTGATCGAACTGCGATGGGTTGGCGGGTGGAGGGAATGTGTAACGTCCCTTTTCTACAATGTAGAAGTCAGTGATACCAAAGATGCGGTAACAGCTGAAGGGAAAACCTGCCGAAATCGACAGTCCAACGGTCTGTCAGTTCGGCGGCTGTCAGTCGCGAGAAAAAGAAGAAGAAGAAGAAGAAGAAGAAGAAAGATGATGATGATGATGATGATGATGACGACGATGGTGATGATGATGTATTTGCATTATAAGCTGCCTTTGTCTGCTGACGATCACATATAATACTACGATGACCACGTGGATATTCAGGGTTTTTTTTCCCGAAAGGATTGGTCCTCAGTTTCCATCGACAGTTCTAGTTTTCGTTTTAGTCGGCAAACACAGCGCCGGTGTGAATGCAGCGTAAATGGGCCTTTAAACTGACAAAGAGCCTGAGCGCGCATGAAATGTAGACTGATTAGAACGTAAGTCTAAGTGTGGCGTGCACATGACTTTTCAAGAACCCCGGGCCGCTGCACAGAGGCGGTCGTCAGTTTTGGTCGGAGTCCGTGTCTGTAATCGGCACAATGTGTCTGGCAGCATAAACACCAGGGCAAAGCCGAGAACAAGGCACGCATTCAAATATTACTTTACACATAAAAGCTTTGCATTAAAACTCCTGTCATCTCGCTCAAGATCATTGACTTAATGGATTTGTTTCGCTCGCTTGTGGTGCAAAAACGGGATTTCACGAGTCGGTCTGCACGCGCGATAAAAATCACGTGACGCCACTGGGTCTGACGGAAGAAGTGCAGGGAATGCTGGGAGGACTCGAGGGAGGACAAGAAAGGACAGGGGAGGCCACTGTTGCTCCCGTGGTCGACAAAACAAATTAGGTTGTCTCCTGACGGCACCAAAACTGTAACATAATTTTGACGGGAAGGGAGGGCAGAAGGCAAAATGCTTTCTTTGTAGTCTCCCCCTTTTTTGCGAGAAAATAACTGCGTTCTCTACTTGCGCTAAACTGGCGCGCAGAGTTATATCTAGAAGACACTTTTCGATGAAATTTAGATCTGGTTTGAATACGAAGCCACAAACTGAGGTCGTCCAGTACTGAGGAAGGCAATCTGGTACGAGATTTAGACACATGTTTGAGCCGCCATAATGACGTATCTAGACAACGGGGACAGAACTCGTCGAAAGCTCTGGGGCATCTTGCGCCCCCTCCCCCCTCCCCACTACCCCCTTTTCTCTGCTATTCCTCTTCTTTCTGCAGGGTTGAGTGTCATCTTTAAATTTTGTTAAATTGTGTATGGCGCCCCACCACGCGGGGCTCCCGTTCTCAATGTCGGTGCTTGTCATGCACTGAACCAGGGTAATGACCTCAAATCGCCAAGGAGACTGTATCCTTGGGCGGTTGGTGGTCTAGTGGTTAAGCGACTTCGTCACCAGTGCGTGAGCTCACGTTCGAGTCCCACTCGGGGCGAAGAATTTTTTTTTTTTTCGTATGCACCGTTTATTTGGACCAACCGTCGGGCGTTTTCTCCGGGTACTCCGGCTTCCTTCCCCTCTGCTTTGGAAATGTTCAACCCGCAAAATTTGAAAATAAATGCAAATCTAAGTTCCGAAACTTAAATAGCTGTGCTGACCCTTCGGACCACGTGATTGTAATGTGTTCGTGTCCAGTGTGTGAGAGAGTGCGTGTGATTCACGTGAGCGTGCGTGTTGGGTTCAGTTCAGCCGAATTAAGAAATCGGGTAAAACGCATATGTCCAATACTCAGTAATTATAGTATTTATTATACAGCGGCTTTTTTTTTTCAACTTCAGCTTTTACAGAAAGCAATTAGACTTACACAATCATGTAGTTTATCCCGTCAAAACTCACTCTCTGGCGTCTTTATATTAGCACACAGGTCTTTTGTTCAGCAGTAAATAACGATGAAAACGAATACATGCCTGAGCTAATAAAATCTCCTGCGTTTGGAGATACAAAAAAATGTTTTGGCCGTTTGGGTGGTCCGATTTCAAATAGGTTGACGGCAGCCGAAGTCATGATCAAGGGACGGAACTCCTGTTTTCAGCCTGAATTACGAGATTGTCATTCTAACTGTTTATTAATTCATTAACTCCTTCATATTATTGCATATGATTATACTCCATAGCAAACATAATGTATGACACATGGGTAAAGAATGATACCACCGGCCTTTGATTCTAGGCTCACGGGGGGTAAACAAAATGGACCAATATAAAACCAGTGCGCTGCCGCTTCAGCAGTTCCGACGAGTACTATCAGCTAAAGCCGTTAATTTGAAATACACGCATAAATTTTCCATGTACTTCAAATGTTCTGCTTTTTTTTTATTTAACCTTGAACATGTACTTGACCAAGCGTCAGGGTGAGGAAGCTGGTGGCTGGGGTGGGTGTTTACAGAATACAGAATACAGAATACTTTACTGATCCCAAAATTGGGAAATTGCAGTTCTGGCCCGCATACTAGTAAAACACACAACTGATAAACATTTTAATAAATGAGACTACAAAAATAAGTAAAACAGACAGTCTTGACCAATAAAAATAAATTACTTAAAATCAAGAATAAAACACACTATCACATAATACAATTTCCTGTCACATTCAACACTTCTTGATACATTCATTCCGACATTCACTCTGCACATTCACGCTGCACACTCACTCACTCTGCTCTTTCTCTCTCTCCTCGATCCCCCCACACACCCCTCTCTCTCTCGTGTGCGTTCTGCTTGAGTTGGCAGCTCTAATAGCCATGGGCAAAAATGATCTTGCGTATCTGGTAGTCCTTGCTCTTGGTACTCTAAACCTATCACTACGTACTATAGTCAAGTTTAAGAGTTTAACGTCCTTTTCCACCACGTGGTGAGGACTGAAGCTGGGGGACGGGGGAGGGGGGGGGGGAGGGAGCAGATGCTGGACATGTTACTTGCCGCATTTTAAAGGCAATTCTTGAGACTGGAGGACTGAGGGTTCGAACTTCGACTGAGCCAAAAATTTGTACAGACTTTTCCAGTGATCCCCTCTTGGAAATCATCGTCGCGGTGGACAAAGGACGTGAAGCCTCAAAACACGCGTCCACTTACCCACTCACCCACCCTCACCCACCCTTTTCTGTGTCTGCTGTGATCATCGCAACATTTGCAAACACAAAGAATGACTCTTGAAATGAGAGAGAGAGAGAGAGAGAGAGAGAGAATGATGAAAACACGAAGAGAAAACCAACAAAGGAGGTGCCAACAGCCGAGAGGATTGACCGTGTCTTTCAGCCGGCACCAACTCCATTCTCACTGTCTGAAGAGCGAACAGGGGTAGACAACAGCTCTTGTCGCCTCCCTTTGATGTTGAAATGCTGTGCGAATGTTCGGCCTGACAGCTCACTACTGCTTTGTGCTTTTTGTGGTTTGGGACAAACCAGCTTGTGTTTTTCTTTCATGTTCTTTCGTGTACTCGAGGGGAAAGAGGGGTTTATGGACTCTCTCTCTCTCTCTCTCTCTCTCTCTCTCTCTCGTGTGTACTTTTCTCTCCTTCATTTCCTTTAGATAGCTAATACTTTTTTTTTTTTTTTTTACTCTTTTTTCCCTTTTGTCCCCCTTGTCTTGATGTTGTCTTTTTTCAGTACCCTTTACTGAATGTAGAATAGGAGGACGGCATGTAAGACAGGCAGCAATACCTAAATGCTCTATCCTGAATCGATAAAAAACGTTTCATCATCATCTCTCTCTCTTAGGTACATGTATTAGAGTTTCTACTTTGTTCCAAACATATTCTAGAGTTCTGAGTTTTGCCCACATTTTGAAGACATAATCATCGTCAGGATCATCGTCCTCCTCTGTGTGTGTGTGTGTGTGTGTGTGTGTGTGTGTGTGTGTGTGTGTGTGTGTGTGTGTGTGTGTGTGTGTGTGTGTGTGTGTGTTCCACTTCATGCATTATACTTCATTACACGCAACACATTAAACACTTTCTCCTCATTAGCCGGAGTGACCGGATATAATAAGACAACCAGTGAGAAAAGACAACAATACCGAACAACAACAACAACAACAATAATACTGTCTTTTCAAATTTTCACGGTCATCAACTCTTGCGAACTTTTTCTAGGTAGGCACACTGGCGAGCGTCCATCACGATGATACTCGGTACAAAATTTTCTCCATATCAACCGCAGTGACTGGACATAAATGACAGCCAATGAATAAAGACAAAAACACTGAACAACAACAACAACAACGACGACATCAACACCACCACCACCACCAACAACAACAACAACAACCACAACAACAACAATGAAACTGTCTTTTCAAACTTTCACGGCCATCAACAATCGCGAACGTTTCTAAAAAGGAGCACTGGCAAGCATCCACAGGGGCGCCGGAACAGGGGGCGCAGGGGGGGGGGAGCTGCCCCCCCCCCCTGTACCCAAGCAGGGGGGGCAAAAGTATCTTTTTGCCCCCTCCCCCCCCCCCCGGAAAATCAGGTGACTATGGCAAGAGGGGGGGGGGGCGAAGCCATGGTCTTGCCCCCCCTCCCTTCCCCTACCCCCTTCCCCCTACCCCTCTTCGTGCTCTCTCCCTCATCCCTCATCCCACCCAACAGAGAACTCAGTTTAGCCGTTGCATGAAATATCAAAACGACTTGGCAGAAAGTCGTCTGATAATCACTCCTGCCCCCCCCCCCCCCCCCCCCCGCTTTACACTTTCTTTGGGCAACGTCCTTCCTTTCAGTGGCTCCCTGGTTCGTGAAGGTTTTTGTCTGCTCTGCTCAGCATGTGAACCCCCCCCCCCCCCCCCCCCCCGCTTTTTACTTTCTCCGGGCAACGTCCTTCCTTTCACTGGCTCTGGCGTTTCCCTCAACGGTCGTTCGGCCATTGACCATATAAAACGCCGAGGTCATACATTACTTCCAAACTCTACACGTCTTTCATGAGAAGAAGTCGATTATGTTTCCTATGTCGGTTATCTCTTGCTTGTCAAGTGCAAAGGCGGACCATTATGTAACCGTTATCTTAAATTTGAAGAGCTCCTTACCGTGAACGTCCAACATTAGCAGGCAAACAGTATTTCTGCTCGTCGTTAAGTTTATGAAGAAACTGAATTTTAAAAGTCAGGCTGGAAGAAGCACAGGTCAAAAACGTCATCATCTTGTGCTTGTCGTTAAAAGTTCATTTGTGATGCAATAAAAACTCATGTCGTGCGGAGAGCAGAAACGACGTTATTTTCTGTTATCGCACCGCACTTTTTTTTAACAAGTGTTTTTCATTGGCTACATGGTGGGTCTTTACTGCAGTTATAAGTTATTATCTCCGTTTTTGTCTCCTCTCTATTGCCCGGACTGCACTGACTTGAGCGACTTTCGGTAGGGTTAACGCCAGCGGTAGAAAGTAACCCAACTGCACTGGTAAAATGCATGCAGATATACGCCAATGGGAAAAAAATAAGAATCATAACTTATCCCTTAAAGCAACTCTCCGCCCATTTCTGGCAAAACAAAGTATCCCACATATGATATCCACGTCGGATACCGTGACCGGCTTTGTTTTGCCAGAAATGGGCAGCTCTGCTTGGGATGCTCGATTTAGACATTGCGACTGTTTTCTATAAAATTGCAGTCTGTGATCTGATTTTTAACCCTTTCACTGCCGCTGTCGCAGCATTTCATGAATTGCACCAGTAGCCTCACTGTCAAATTAGTTAAAAATGGTAAATCTAGACTTTGCAGCAGTTGGGGAAAAAGTTCTCAGGATGCAGTATAGGTTCTGAATCCTGTTGAGAGCAGAGTGGCGTGAAGAAATGTTATCCCTGAGTGAACCGAAACGCGTCTGGTAGTGAAAGGGTTAAGAAGTTATGCTGCTTAAATCTTAAACTACATGTACTGTTCTTGGAGCACTGCCCCGTACACTTGCATACCAGCTTTTCGGTTTATGTGTTTATGTCCAGTGTGTGAGAGAATGCGTGTGATTCACGTGAGCATGCGTATTGGGTTCAGTTTGCGGGGCTTTGAGCCGATTCATGAAATTGGGTAAAAGCGCCTATACAATACTCATTATTATTATTATTATTATATTCTACGTGTGCAGAAGCGTGCCGCGTACTGAGCACGGTTCTGAGTTCGTATCCCGGCTGGGGCCAAATATTTGTGATGGCTTTTGCATAGTTGCCCCGTCTTTGATGTCACCCGTAAGTGGTGGAAAAGGACGTTAAACTCCCAAACACCCCCCCCCCCCCACCCACCCGTGTACTGAGCAGACTGCGTCATTTGAACACCAACAAGACAAGCGCTGATTGGTGGCTATTTCTAGCGACATGGGCATGTCGACGTGTAGTCCAGGTATGGTGTACAGCTTTAGCCCAAAGAAAGTCACATTTCTCTACTATTTGAAGCTGCAAAGTCACGAAAATGGTCGCAATGACCAAAATGTTGCCGCCCGAATTGTGACTCGGTCAAAAAAATTTCAGACCACATCACTCCCATCCTGAAAGAACTGCACCGGCTGCCTGTCAAACTTCGAATTGACCACAAACTTCTGTCCCTTGTGTTCTCCTGTGTCCATGGAAAGTCCCCACAGTATCTCTCTGAGCTCATCCCTTCATATACTCCATCCCGTACTCTTCGTTCCTGATCTCAGTCCCGCCTGTCCCTGGGTTTCACGATAACACCACCAAGAAGCGCTTTGGAGCTCGCTCCTTCAAGTGTTCTGCTCCTGCTCTGTGGAACGCCCTGCCACCTTCCCTAAAATCCAGCACCTCCACCGAATCCTTCAGGAGCCACCTGAAGACCTATCTCTTCTCAAAGTTCTGATGCGGACTCCACCCCCCCCACCCCCCATCCCCCTGCAGACTCCACCCCCTTCTCCTGTTTTTTGTTAAAACTTATTCCCCCCCCCCCCCCCCCCCCCGCGCTACGAGCATGCTGGGCATGTAGTTTTTCAGCGCGTTACAAGACATCATCATCATCATCATCATCATCATCAAAAGGAACATCTATTTGGTAAACAGCCTGAGAGCTTTGTCAGCGGCAGTCCCCCCTCCCCCCCAACTCATTGCGAACATAGAGACTTTAAGACCTGTGATGTTAACTCGATACATCCACAGTTTCAAACGTAAGGTGACAACAGAGACGAGAAAAACGAAAGTATGAACAAATTCTGACGATGGTAGATCGATTTCGACGTCATTCTTATCTCGGGTACGTACGACGCTCAACCAGTTGAAGAAAATTGTTTGTTTTTTTTAAAAACGTAATTAAAGCTGTAATTCTGTAGCGCGAACGCCAACTCTTCCACACACACACACACACACACACACACACACACACACACACACACACACACACACACACACACACACACACACGCGCGCGCGCGCGCGCGTTAAAACAAGCCCACAACAGATGTAAAAAGATATACGGTTAAATACATAACTAATGAATACTTATATAAAAAAATAGAAAAAAAGCCACCGAGCAATTGTGTGTTGTGTTCTATTGTATAGACATGCCCTCCCCCCCCCCCCCCCCCCCCCCCCGTCCATCCTCAAAACATCCCCCGACCCGCTCTCTCCACATATACCCCTACCAACTCCCCCCCCCCCCCACCCCCTCTCAAGGTGCGTCAGGTGCCTGACGAAAGAGGACTTGATAAGAGCTTTTCATCCTCCCGACACACCCCGCTGTCTCTCGCCGCGCGCGCACCTCTCGTGCACTGACAGCACTCCTGGCTTATCGCCGTTCTCCTCGCTGCCGTCCTCTGTGTAATTCCGGCGCGGCGATAACACCATCGTGG
Organism: Batillaria attramentaria; assembly: GCA_018292915.2. Classification (NCBI taxonomy): domain Eukaryota; kingdom Metazoa; phylum Mollusca; class Gastropoda; family Batillariidae; genus Batillaria; species Batillaria attramentaria. Next base: position 367,513 of record JACVVK020000074.1, read on the forward strand.
CCGCCGCTGCAGCAACTTCGACTTTGGTCGTCAATGGTCGTGAGGGTGGAAAGTCCGGTCAGACAATACTGAAAAGAAAGGGTTTAAATATATACGGGTACTATCACGAACAATGATGTGTATTAATATATACTATACACCCAACTGTTTGACTCCAAGTGTAGGGATTGAATCCAATACAAACGATTTTCGTGATTTTTGTATTTTGTAGGGGTAAGGTGCATGCCAGGGGGTTGCACCAGAGAACGAGCTGCCAGTGAAGCTGGGATCTTTTGCGGACAAGTACCTGTTTTTGGACTTTGATTTGGGTGAAGACACTCTCTGGCCTCAACAGAAAGTAGACCAATAATAGTGAGACTTAGTAGGATTTCGTACGGAGGACTTCGTTGAGCAGCGTGACCCATTTACATGTAAATAATTATTAGGCTCACACGGCAGAGGCCGCGAGCTGCTAACGCGCTGCGATTAGCTAATGGTACCCGTAACGTGCCTAATTTACATGCAAGTGGGTTACGCTGCTCAGCGAAGTTCTCCCTACGAAGCCCTACTAAGTCTCACTAAAACTCCACAGAGCGGGAAGGAGACAAAGTAGGTAGGTGCATGGCGCTGCACCCCGGCGACGCGCTTCCAACGGTGGAAGCAAGCCGAAGTTCCCAAAATGGATGACAAAGCAGTGAAAAACTGAAAAAAAAGTTCAAGAAGTCTTAGCGACTGCATATAGAAAACCTGTCAGTAGACTTCAGGAAGGAGGCTACACTAATTTCGCTTTCTGCATGTTCACATCACGTGATTCTGCCCGAGGGGGTAAGAAAAAAGAAAACAACGACTATTAACAAACAAAAGAACAAACAAACCTAAAAAACAAACAACGAAAGAAAACCTTGAGTCGAGGGTGGAAGGGTAATGCAACTTAAATGTCTCGCATACGAGATAAACTGTTATCTGTTGCTGTCTTGGCGTTTCGGGTCCGTTTGACGCTTTTGCAGAGAAGCGGGCAACTATCTTCACTATCGCAGGTCAGTGAAGTTGAACTGATTATTTTTACGTCGTAATAATGGAGATGTCTGCGGCGTTTAACTGTACGTTCCATGAACTTCAGAAATGATGATGATGATAATAATAATAATAATGAATATTTCTATGGCGCTTATACTCAGCGAGCCTTAAGCGCTTGAAAAAACAAACAAACAAACAAACCATGTAAACAATGCCAGAGAGAACAATAAAAGACATAGCAATTGTGGAACGCGCGCGCGCGGGCTGAGAACAAGTGCGTTTGACAGCAGTTTTAAAGGTGGGGACCGAATCTGTATGTCTGTTATATTTGGAAGGGTGTTCCAAAGGATGGGTCCTTGGTGCGAAATACACACACACACACACACACACACACACACACACACACACACACCTGAAACAATTCACACTAAGTAAAAAAACAAAAACCACCTCTTCGCACCGATTTCCCCCATGCATATTTTTTAAAAGATAATTTAAATATCTATTGAAAATCGCAGCACAGGAAGCACACACAAGAATGCTTTGTGGCGCCATTTACACAAATAATATGCATGGCATTCAAATAAAACGATAACACACTCATCCCACATGAATTTATGTAATTTTTTGAAATTCTCCGATGTTATCTCTTCAAAATGTCTTCGCTGCGAGTCAGACTTTCAAGTCAGCTCGATTTTTCAACTCTCCCGTATCACTGCCATCAGAGTTCATGCCGTCAATGTTTCTCCAAAACGGAAGAGGAGGCTCTTTGTACTTGCGCATGCGCACCCTAGGGGGGGGGGGGGGGGGGGTTGTCACAGAATGCATTATTTTTTCAAGTGTTCTTTCACAGTTTGTGATGCACCGTCTAACTCTTGTGCTGATGTATGCGAGGCCAAGTTTACAAAACTGAACAGAATGGAGTATTCAGTGCTCCAGTGAAGTTTGTATCTTGTGGGCTGTTACGATAACAGCTGTCAGAACAGCCAGGCAAAACTACAAAATGTGGATTATCTTACATAAACTGAGCATGTTTGTATCCAAACAGATCAGCTGTCTGTGCACGTAATGAGTGTCTGTGTGTGTCCCATTATTTTGAACATGGATTGACGATTAGTAATAATATATTTTTTTTAATTCCTTTTTTTCTCTCACTTTCTCTCCCCCCCCCCCCCCCCCCCGGGGAGCCGGGGTGGTCGAATGGTAGAGCGTTGGACTTCTAATGCTCGGGTCGAGAGTTCGATCCCCGCTGGGGCCAAATATTTGTGCTGGCTTTTTTATCGTTGCCCCGTCTTTGATATCACCCTATGTGGTGGAAAAGGACGTTAAACCCCCAAACACCCCCCCCCCACCCACCCCCCCCTTTTTGGGGGGGGGGGGGCTCCTCTTTTTCTTTTGTCTTTCTTTCTTTTCTTTCCCTTCTTTTTCTTTTCTCTTCCATTTCTTACTTTCTTTTTTCTGTCTGTCTTTCTTCCTTCTTGCTTTTTGTTTTCTTTTTTACCTTGTTTCGCTGTCTAGTTCTTCGTTTCCCTTTCTTTGTTTTCCTTTCTTTCGTCTTTCCTTTCCTGTCTTTCTTCTTTCCTTTCTTTTCTTTCTACTCTGTCGTTTTCTCCCCTCACTTTCTTTCTCTTCCTTCCTTTTCTTTCTTCACATCCTGCTTTCTTTCTTTCAGAAGTACATGTACTTAAAAGATTCCAAGTTCAGCAATCTCTTTTGATCGCACTTTATAAAAACCAGTTTTCCAGTAAAAATGAAAAATACAAGAGACGGCCAATCGACGTGCAATCTTTATCGAAAATCTGTTGAATTGAAGTTTTGTGCACTTTTAGAAAGAGGACGCTATTTCAAATAATTTCATAAAGGACAGTCTGGGCAGAGGACATTGATAAACAAATTCAAATAAAACGATAACACACTCATCCCACATGAATTTATGTAATGTTTTGAAATTCAGCAATCTCTTTTGATCGCACTTTATAAAAACCAGTTTTCCAGTAAAAATGAAAAGTACAAGAGACGGCCAATGGACGTGCAATCTTTATCGAAAATCTGTTGAATTGAAGTTTTGTGCACTTTTAGAAAGAGGACGCTATTTCAAATAATTTCATAAAGGACAGTCTGGGCAGAGGACATCGATAAACAAATTCTCATAATATATCTATTATGTAAGTGCAAAGAGGGTATTGCACTAAACAGCCCCTAGATGTGTGGAGGTTTGTACTCTTACCTTCAACAAGTATTTACTGTGAGGCTATCTCTTTGAGGTTGCATATATTTTACGTCCGTTTTATTGTTGTGTGAAGGCATTTCCGTGAGCATCTTGCTATCTTAATGAATACTTATTGATAATTCAGTGTGTCTTGGGGGTGCTGTCCTTGACATTCAGCTTGCCATTCGTTGAAGGTCTCTTGTTAAAAGTGCTTGCCAGAGAAGAAATCCACAGAAGCTGTCTTGAAGCCACTTGAGTGCTGCAGTCATCATAATTATCTGTAACCTTCCTCTTCCGTGATGAAATCCTTCTGACTGAAGTCTTAACTGCTGGTACTGATATCGATTTTGTTTTTTTTGTACAGACAGTTGTTTTGTTTTGTTTGTTTTGTTTCTTCTCTGAGAAACATCCCTTCCCTCGTACAGTTTAAAGCAGAACTCAGAACCCATCTTTTCAAAGTAGCTTTTAATCTTTAAGTTTGAACTCCACCGCCTGTATTGATGTGTATAAATGTGTGCGTGTGAATGTTGTGTGTGTGCGTGAGCAAAAGCGCATTGAGTGCTTTTCGAAGCAGAACTCCGCGCTCTACAAGTGTAATATATTATTAATATATCATTATTATTTGTTAATTGGTTGGTTTGCGGGCTTACCTTGTTTGTTTGTTTGTTTGTTTGATTGTTTTTTTGTTTGTTGGTTGGTTGGTTGGTTGGTTGGTTGGTTGGTTGGTTGGTTGGTTGGTTGGTTGGCTGGTTGGTTGGTTGCGTGGGTGGTTGGTTGGGTGGGTGGTTGGGTGGGTGGGTGTCTGGTTTGCGAGTTTACCCGTTTGTTTGTTGTCTGTTTGTTTGCTAACTTGCTAGCTTGTTTGTCTGTTAGTCTGCGTGTTTGTCTGGTCTGTTGTCTGGCTGTTTCTCTCTTCGCCAGTTTGTTTCTTTGTATCTTTGGTTGTTTAATCCCTTGTTTCTTTGTATCTTTGGCTGTTTAATCCCTTGTTTCTTTGTATCTTTGGCTGTTTAATCCCTTGTTTCTTTGTATCTTTGGCTGTTTAATCCCTTGTTTCTTTGTATCTTTGGCTGTTTAATCCCTTGTTTCTTCGTTTCTTTACTCCAAATCTTACAATGTCATCGGGTCACCGGTGGTTTGCCCCTGACACCGTGCTCTCACAGACAGAACAGCAAAAGCACCAAGGTTCCATAGGAGGGAAATACATCATCCCAAAAGACATCATGTCAGCTCTTGAAGAATGCCCTAAGGATCAAAAGGACAGGCAAGAGTTTGCTGGGAACTGGCACTGAGAGAGTGTGCGTTGTTCAGGATCCTGGCCATGCATTCTCAGAACTCGCTTTATCTGTGTCTTCCCGCACGCAGCCTCTGGGGACAAGCAGGCTGGAATGCGAAATCCAGTCCAGTTCAATCAGTGTCCACGTATATAGTGCAGGCAAACTGACCATGGGGTAAGAGCAGTGTTTCTTGAAGGCACCCTGTTTTTAGAGTGTGCTACAGTCAAACCTGTGTAAGGCGGTCACCCTAGGGACCCGATCAAACTGACCGCCTTAGACAGGTGACCGGGTTTATCCAGGGTGGCATGTCAACAGCTAGCATGTCAGGGGATCCTCTGGGGTGACCAGGTTAGGCAGTGGCATAGCTTATACAGGTGACCGCCTTGGCAGAGGACATTGATAAACAAATTCAAATAAAACGATAACACACTCATCCCACATGAATTTATGTAATGTTTTGAAATTCAGCAATCTCTTTTGATCGCACTTTATAAAAACCAGTTTTCCAGTAAAAATGAAAAGTACAAGAGACGGCCAATGGACGTGCAATCTTTCTCGAAAATCTGTTGAATTGAAGTTTTGTGCACTTTTAGAAAGAGGATGCTATTTCAAATAATTTCATAAAGGACGGGCTGGGCAGAGGACATCGATAAACAAATTCTCATAATATATCTATTATGTAAGTGCAAAGAGGGTATTGCACTAAACAGCCCCTAGATATGTGGAGGTTTGTACTCTTACCTTCAACAAGTATTTACTGTGAGGCTATTTCTTTGAGATTGCATATATTTTACGTCAGTTTTATTGTTGTGTGAAGGCATTTCCGTGAGCATCTTGCTATCTTAATGAATACTTATTGATAATTCAGTGTGTCTGGGGGGTGCTGTCCTTGACATTCAGCTTGCCATTCGTTGAAGGTCTCTTGTTAAAAGTGCTTGCCAGAGAAGAAATCCACAGAAGCTGTCTTGAAGCCACTTGAGTGCTGCAGTCATCATAATTATCTGTAACCTTCCTCTTCCGTGATGAAATCCTTCTGACTGAAGTCTTAACTGCTGGTACTGATATCGATTTTGGTTTTTTGTACAGACAGTTGTTTTGTTTTGTTTGTTTTGTTTCTTCTCTGAGAAACATCCCTTCCCTCGTACAGTTTAAAGCAGAACTCAGAACCCATCTTTTCAAAGTAGCTTTTAATCTTTAAGTTTGAACTCCACCGCCTGTATTGATGTGTATAAATGTGTGCGTGTGAATGTTGTGTGTGTGCGTGAGCAAAAGCGCATTGAGTGCTTTTCGAAGCAGAACTCCGCGCTCTACAAGTGTAATATATTATTAATATATTATTATTATTTGTTAATTGGTTGGTTTGCGGGCTTACCCGGTTTGTTTGTGTGTTTGTTGGGTGGTTGGGTGGTTGGGTGGGTGGGTGGGTGGTTTGCGAGTTTACCCGTTTGTTTGTTGTCTGTTTGTTTGCTAACTTGCTAGCTTGTTTGTCTGTTAGTCTGCGTGTTTGTCTGGTCTGTTGTCTGGCTGTTTCTCTCTTCGCCAGTTTGTTTCTTTGTATCTTTGGTTGTTTAATCCCTTGTTTCTTTGTATCTTTGGTTGTTTAATCCCTTGTTTCTTCGTTTCTTTACTCCAAATCTTACAATGTCATCGGGTCACCGGTGGTTTGGCCCTGACACCGTGCTCTCACAGACAGAACAGCAAAAGCACCAAGGTTCCCCAGGAGGGAAATACATCATGCCAAAAGACATCATGTCAGCTCTTGAAGAATGCCCTAAGGATCAAAAGGACAGGCAAGAGTTTGCTGGGAACTGGCACTGAGAGAGTGTTCGTTGTTCAGGATCCTGGCCATGCATTCTCAGAACTCGCTTTATCTGCGTCTTCCCGCACGCAGCCTCTGGGGACAAGCATGCTGGAATGCGAAATCCAGTCCAGTTCAATCAGTGTCCACGTATATAGTGCAGGCGTAAGGACGCGAATTGACCATGGGGTAAGAGCAGTGTTTCTTGGAGGCACCCTGTTTTTAGAGTGTGCTAGTTTGTAGTGATTTTTTTTGTCGCCACGAAGAAGCGTGATTTTCGTGATTTTTGTATTTGGTAGGACAAGGTGCATGCCAGGGGGTTGCAAGATGAGGCAAGCTGCCAGTGAAGCTGGGACTTTTTGCGTACAAGAGAGGCAAAAGTGACGCGAGTGGATTTGAATGAAGTGACTGTCTGGCCTACACAGAAAGTAGACTAGCATTACTCCAGTGAGGCCTGCGCGGAAAGGAGATTTTTTGGGGGGTAAAAACTCGTGTCAGATACCTGCCCTTGAATGGTCTGTGCATGGTCATTTTTGTTTCTAGATTGAAGCATTTTGGGGGTAGACTAAGATGCCTGAGGCTGATAGGGAATATATAGGCATTATGAGACCTCGTGCATTTGTGTGACCTGTAGAAGTTATCCAAACAGCTCCTGCTCATTGTGCATAGAAATTTTTTTTTTAATGAAAATAAATACTTTTTTGTTAATTAAATAATACATATTATAAACTAGAAATTAATGTACCCGTGCAATGATAATAGCGATAAATACTTCATTGTCCAATGCATTTAAAATGGAAATTTGCCTTATAGGACAACTAAGTAGAAAGTTAGACTTGGACTTTCAATGAGTTCGATTCCCGGCTAGGGCAAAATATTTCTGCTGGCTTTTTGAAAATTGGCGTCAAACCCGCAAACCAATCAACTATATAATATTTGGACATGGATGAGAGAGGCTGGACATGGATGAGAGAGGCTGGACATGGATGAGAGAGGCTGGACATGGATGAGAGAGGCTGGACATGGATGAGAGAGGCTGGACATGGATGAGAGAGGCTGGACATGGATGAGAGAGGCTGGACATGGATGAGAGAGGCTGGACATGGATGAGAGAGGCTGGACATGGATGAGAGAGGCTGGACATGGATGAGAGAGGCTGGACATGGATGAGAGAGGCTGTGACCACAGGGTGGGTGGGTGAGGTGGGTGTTTAGGACTTTAACGTCCTTTTCCACCACGCATGGGCGATATCAAAGACGGGGCAACGAGAAAAAGGCCAGCACAAATATTTGGCCGCAGCCGGGATTCGAACTCACGACCCGAGCATTGCAAGCCCAACGCTCTACCATTCGGCTATCCCGGCTCCCCGTGTGACCGCAGAGTACTACAAGTTGCTGTAGATTTAGGCGCAAAACTCCGCTCGTAAAAAAAGGAATATGCTATCTGTACTCCTGTGAATGTTTTGACACTTCCTGCCTGACCCCTGACCTGTCCCACCCTCCCCCTAATCCTGCTATCGGACGATAAGCCGACCATTCTCGCTAGCACAGAGCCTGCCCCCATCAAAACAGTTTTCTATTTTCATACACGCGGAGATGCCCTCAACAGATAAGGGAGCTTCACCGCAAAATGAGACCGTTGTTCAAAAGTTGCGTGAGAGTTCTCTTCAACCCGTGTCCCGCTGCAGTCTTTCCACCCTCGCTTACTGACATGCAAATAATCATTCTAGGATTGATAGCGGATACGGAACATCTGTAAAATGATTAGTGGATGTGCCTAGTGTTTTTTTCTTTTTAATCGCCCCCCCCCCTCCGTGTTTCTTCTGCTTCTTCCTCTGTGTGTGTGTGTGTGTGTGTGTGTGTGTGTGTGTGTGTGTGTGTGTGTGTGTGTGTGTGTATGTGTGTATTTCTCTCTCTCTCTCTCTCTCTGAAAACTGACTGTTCCGGCAATGATGTTAATTGCCTCTACCGTTGTAAAATAAAGATTCATTGATTCATTGAGTCATTGATTCTCTCTCTCTCTCTCTCTCTCCCCTCTATCCTTGTAAGTTTCATTTTATTTCATTTCTCTGGTTGGCTGTCAAGATCTCCCTCACTCCCCTCCCCCTCCAGGCCACCCCCCACCCCCCTCATTCCATCCCCGACCCCTCCCCTCTCTGGTCGCTAAACATTGGCCGTGTCTCTGAGCTATCTTGGCAACAAAACTCGGTAGAGAGATTAGAGATCTGTAGCTGTTTATGAGCTTTCGCCCCGCCAGTTATCTACGTTCTGCCTTGTTTGTAATCAGTTGTAATGTGTGTACCAACACGTGTGTCACAGGCTAAGTGCCCCCCTTTTTATGTCGCTGTTTGTGCTCTTTGTGATATGATTCATCAGCTGCGCTGTCGCAAACCCATTTTCCCATCAATCTGCTGCTAGTTTGTCTTTCTTTCTATTTTTTTCCTTTTTTTGTATTTTTTTTCTTTACTCGAAAAGAACTTGAAAAAGAAAAGACAACAAAAGAGAGAGCAAACAAGTTCCGTGATGATGATGATGATGTTGATGGTGATAATGATTATTGCATACATCCATGTATCAACCCTTGAAAAACAGAACTTTTCTTCTGTTTTATCTTTGCATACGCGTAGCTGCATCCGTATTGTAAAAAGAATACCAATATAGGCTGTTTTTTTAATATAAAGTGCAGCTGTTCAAAGTTAGAAAGAACAGGGTGGGTGGGTGGGTGGGTGTTTTGGAGTTTAACGTCCTTTTCCACCACGCAAGGGTGATATCAAAGACGGGCCAACGAGAAAAAGGCCAGCACAAATATTTGGCCCCAGCCGAAATTCAGAAAGAACAGCAGAAAGAATAATGTTACAAACAACAACAACAACAACAACAACAAACAACAACAACAACAACAACAACAACAACAACAACAACAACAACAACAACAACAGAACTACACATTGTGTAACAGACAATGGGTTGCACACCACAGTCATCTATCAAATATTGTCCCAAAAAGAGTGAAGAGCATGGTATATGAACATAGCTGTCTTTTTTAACAACTACTTCGGTTTGGCTGTCTAAAATTTACACCAGCAGCAAGTGATTTTTGAATAATCTTGATGAATTATAATTAACTGTAGAGAAGATGATACATCATACATCAGAAACGACATCACTTTGTACCGATCTTGTAGTGGTCACTATTTCTGAGACATAAGAGTGGAGGTCTGCACATTAAGTAGCGCTTGGTAACAGCAGGCTTTCACTGCTTCGTTCTCCAGCCCTGAGGCGCCATGAGCATTTCAGTCGAGATGGATATGTGTGCCGAGGAGAAGTCTACCATACCATACCATACCATACCATACCATACCATACCACACGTACTCTCCCGATGAGCTAGGAAATAATTATGGAGGTTTCGAAAGGTCGACTGGCCCATACCACGACCAGTTTTTATAACATTGTGTCAAGCAATCGAATGCGACATTCTCCAATAATGAACATCTGTGATGATACAGCCAGCACAGAAGACATGTTGGCGCTTCCTTACTGAATATTGTTTGGTTCTCAGCAGGATGCCAGTAACGACTGCTCCGAACAGCCTCCTCATGTGGGTTAATTAAAAACAGATAACTACCCGCGGGACATATAATAATACTGGACTAGCTGCCAGCCTTAAAAAAAGGTGAACTTCGCCAGCTCCACGTGAATTTGCAAACAGTAATTTGAGCCCGCACACGGACACGGTTGGCCGAAGACTGACGGTGCAAGTCAAACTTTCATTCTCAGCTCGCTGCAGGCTATGCATAACCCGGGTGGTGGATTCGCAAGTCCCAAACACTCGGTATCTCACACGTACCCTGTTAAAAGTGCACGACATGAAATGTAGTATGGCCGTGATACTCCCTAGTATTTTCTCAGAAGGCAGAAAATAGGTTACGACATTCCAGAACCTACATCACGTCTGCACTACCGCCCAGTGGTTAGGAATAAGCAATATTCATGTATAATGAGCATTGTATAGGCGCTTTACCCAATTTCATGAAGCGGCTCAAAGCGCCGAGAACTGAACCCAACACGCACGCTCACGTGAATCACACGCATTCTCTCACACTCTAGACATAAACACATTACAATCACGTGGTGCGAAGGGACAGCTCAGCTATTTAAGTTTCGGAATTTAGAATTGCATTTATTTTTTTCAAATTTGGTGGGCTGAACATTTCCAAAGCAGAGGGGGGAGGAAGTACCCGGAGAGAACCCCCGACGATCGGCCCGAATGAACGGTGCCACATACGAGAAGGAAAAATTCTTTGCCCCGAGTGGGACTCGAACCCCTAACCTCTCGCATTGGTGACAAGTCTCTTAACCACTAGACCACCGACCGTTTAGTAGGACTTGGTAAGGAGGACTTCGCTGAGCAGCATAAACCATTTTCCATAACAATAAACCAAATTAGGCTAACAGGGCGGAGGCCGCGAGCCGCTAACACGCTGCGATTAGGTTATTGTACTCCTGTACAAGTGTAAATGGGTTAATCTACTCAGCGAAGTCCTCCTTACGAAGTCCTACTAAATACTGGGCATATGCTGCGAACTCAGTGGTGTATTGCTCCTAAGGAGAGACTAACTGTGCTTGTAGTTGAACGCTATCACACATAATATTATTATTTATATATACTAGGAACCTAGAAAAGATTATTGTTATTGTTTATTGATAGGCCTTAGGCCCATTCAAAGTTGAGAGTGACATCCACACATTCTTATACACATCAATACTTGTACATGAAATAACCAAAGTGCAAAATAAAGTATATCGACTCAGCTCAGCAACTGTTGTCTTCTGACTAGACAAATATATAATGACAGGTCCTTAACTGTATAATAGTTACTTTAGACCACTAGCAAAGTGATGTCACTCTCAACTTTAAATGGGCCTAAGGCCTATCAATAAACAGTTCTGATTCCAGAAAAGATTAGGTGGAGTACGGCAATTCCATGTACCCCCTCCCCCCCCCCCAACCGCCTTTCTGTTTTCATATCTTATTCTATTAGAGACAGTCACCTATATAGTATGCTATTACATAACAAAGAAAGAGAAATGGCGAGTAATGTCCTCGTGGCTAAATCTCATATACAGATGTTTGGGTTTCGCGAATTCGCGGCCTCGGGTGTCTCATCGTGTCTTTTACAGGGTACTGTACAGCCTGGTCACGTCAAATAGGAAGAGTTTCTGCCTGCATCCAACATACATAATTCAGACAGAGCGCGCAGGGCCAAGCTGCCAAATTTGGCCATCATCAGATAACCATGTCCGGGTCATCAGCGATACGATCTTATGCTTCAAGCCCTAAGGTGACATCCTCAATTTCTTTCCGCATCTGCTTCGTTCGACCGGGCCACGACCTGCAGGTAAGAGAACAGAGAGAGAGAGAGAGTGTGTGTGTGTGTAAGGACAAAGTTTAACGTTGGGACAAAAACAGGACTCAGCCACCACTCAACTCCGTGCAACTCAGAGAGGGATGTGTGCTTGCGCGCGCGCGCGCGCGCGTGTGTGTGTGTGTGTGTGTGTGTGTGTGTGTGTGTGTGTGTGTGTGTGTGTGTTCAGTCCTTCTATTGTGAGTGCAAGGACAGAAGCAGGAACAAAAACAGTACCCCCCTCCCCACCCCGTGCAACTGAGAGAGGGATGTGTGTGTGTGTGTGTATGTGTATGTGTGTGTGTGTGTGTGTGTGTGTGTGTGTGTGTGTGTGTGTGTGTGTGTGTGTGTGTATGTGCGTGCGTGCGTGCGTGCGTGCGTGCGCGCGTGTTCAGTCCTTCTTCTCCTGCTTCTTCTTCTTCTTCGTTTCATGTTTTCACTGAAGTCGCTTATCTAATATTTTGTAATCTTGTCTTTCCGTGTTTTTTCCAATCATATTCTTAATTTCTTTAACCTTTGAAGGAAACAAAAAAAAGCAAAAGGAGACAAACCGTTTCATGACATACGCAAATTCATGCGTGTACACAAACGGACACGCACGGGTGTCCATGAACGTACACTGTCATACACATGCAAAAGATCCAAGCATCCCCCCCCTCCCTCACTCCCCCCTACCCCCCCCCCCCCCACACACACACAAACACTCAGGCGTAAAAGTGAGCTTGGGATCAGGTTTGGTGTTTGTTTGAAGGATCCTGTTCTGTGAGTGTGCTAGTTTGTAGTGAATTTTTGTTTGTCAGGAAAAAAGCGTGATTTTCGCTAGTTTTGCATTTGATAGGGCAAGGTGCATGCCAGGGGGTTGCAACAGGAAGCAAGCTGCCAGTGAAGCTGGGACTTTTTGCGCACAAGAGAGGCAAAGGTGACGGGGTGGGTGGGTGTTTAGGACGTCAACGTCCTTTTCCACCACGTAAGACGGACAAAGGTGACGCGAGTGGATTTAGGTGAATAGCTAATAGGGAATGCATAAGCATTTTGATGCCTCGTGCATTTGCTTTCTTCGACTGAACGCACGCGCGCACGCACGCACGCGCACACACACACACACACACACACACACACACACACACACACACACACACACACACACACCAGATCCCTCCAGGCAAACCCCGTACCACTACCAAAAAAATAAAAAAATAAAAATGCCGTTACCTGATTCAGCGCATTCAGCCTTTGGCCACCAGTGAGGCCGGTAACAAAATGGTGAAATTGTTTCTGTAATAAAGGTTGACCTTTTCTGTCTGCAGTCTTCATGGCGCCGGTTTGGTGTGACTTGGAGATGCGCAGAGTCCAGACCAGATCTGTAACCTTTGGCAGGAAGCCTGCTAGATTACCTAGCGGGAGGAAATGTCACCGCAGATATGAGTGAGGTTTATGCTTTGTGTATATATGGGTGTGGTTTACGGGTTTACAGTATCCTACGCTCGTATGTCAGTTGCGGTTGGTTTGCACGGGAATTGAAGGGAGGGGGAGAAATGTGTGGGGAAGGGACAATGGTAGTGGAAGGAGGATGGGTAGTTGAGGGGTGCGGGGGGGGGGGGGGGAGGGGAGTGGGTGGGTGTGGGTGGGTGTTTGGGGGTTTAACGTCCTTTTCCACCACATACGGGTGATATCAAAGACGGAGCAACGATGAAAAAGCCGGCACAAATATTTGGCCCCAGCAGGGATACGAACTCAAGACCCGAGAAGGCGAGAACTGGAAGTGCGACGCTCTACCATTCGGCCACCCTGGCTCCCCGGGTGGAGGGGAGGGAGAAGTTGGAATAAAATCCACCGTGTGTGTGTGTGTGTGTGTGTGTGTGTGTGTGTGTGTGTGTGTGTGTGTGTGTGTGTGTGTGTGTGTGTGTGTTTCCGGTCGGGTGGGGTGGGGGGGCTTAAATCTTTTGAATGTGTATGACAGTGTACGTTCATGCGCATCCGTGCGCGTCCGTTTGTGTACACGTATAAATTTGCGTAAGTCATGAAACAGTTTGTCTGTTTGGTGTTGGTTTTCATTATATCTAACGGCCAACAGTGATGCAAGTGATAAACCAAATGACCAATATGAAATATACAAGAACAGAACAAAATATCCAAATTATCCCCAAAACCAAACCAATTAAAACCCCGTTCGACCATACCGAACCGAAACGAAAACAAAACGAAACGAAAAATAAACCCATCAGAAATTAAATCAAACAACAACAAATAACTCATCAAAAACAAACTAAAAAAAAAAAAAAAAAATCAAAACAACAGACCCCTTCCCCGCCACTCCCCCCCCCCCTCCACATCCACAAACCCGACACACACCTTGACAAACCCCAGACAGCTGAGAGCCTCCCCCGCACCCACCCACCCCCTCCCCCCTCAAAAACAAAACAAAACAAAACAAAACAAAAGCCAAACCAAACAAACCCAAACCCAACAAAACCAAAAAACATTCCCAAAAATAAAAAACCCAACAACAAAACAACACAACACACATGCTTTGGTGACAGGAGACCATGGGCTGTTTTGTGAGAGCCCACCTCATAAAAACAACAAAAACAAAAACAACAACAACAAAACAACAACAACAACAACAACAAAAAAAAAACAACAACAAAAACAATAACGACAAAACAACAACAACAAAATACAACACCCATCCATTGGTGACAGGAGACCATGGACTGTGTTGTGAGAGCCCACCTGATTAAAAAAAACAAAAACAAAAAACAAATGCTGACTGTGAAATGTGTCTTACAAAATAAGTGGTTCTTATTTTCCCCTTCTCGTTGCTTTTAGTTGTTTTGACCATTAAGTCGGCAACGGCGTTCACTCCCAAAACATCGCCTGATTGCTTCCAAAGGGGACGGAAACTCTTCAGGAACAGGCCTACGGATGCGTAGTGAATGATGCAGAGGAAGTCGGATTGACATGGACTTGATGTTTTTCTACAGGTGACAATACCGGAGATTAGAGCCCTGATATTTGATACTAATTAACTCATACAGACTTTGCCTGAGCGAGAACACGTGAACTTGTTCATTACACATTCATTGCTGGATCAAACTGTTTAAATATTCATGTTTCCCACCCGCGTGAAAGACCTGCAACAGCGGAGCATTCAAATGAAAGTTTTCACCTGTTTGTAGAACTGGTCAGAATCAGGTGTATGGTTTTGTGCGGACAAGCGCAGTCTAGTGCGCGCGCGCGCGCGCACACACACACACACACACACACACACACACACACACACACACACACACACACACACACACACACACACACACACACACGATTTACTTGGACGAAACACACGGTAGTATACCACTGACAAAAATTGCAGAAGGAGTTATCATCGAAAAAAAAGACCCCCCCCCCCCCCCCCGAAAAAAACAAGAAAAAAAAGAGAGAAAAAAACAAGAAAAAAAAAACAAGAAAAAAAAACAAGAAAAAGAAAAAGAAAAGACAACCGCATCAAACAACAGATTAAAAAACAAACAAACAACAAAACAACAACAGAACAACAACAACAACAACAACACCCCCCCTATAAAAACCCGATAAACTTACCAAACAAACAAACACAAAGAAAACAACAACAACAACAAGAAAAAACAACGCTAAAAATCAGATAAAAAGCGGAACGTTTGCTCGTAAAACAAAACAAGCTTTTCTATGGACATAATTAAACAAAACAACATTTTTGTTGTACAGTTACTGGAACTATCTGGAAACCCGCTTCTAATGAATGAAAGGTTGTTTGAACGTGTCAGAATAAATAAATACATAAATAAATAAAATGCATATTTTAGCTCCATTTGTACAAGATCAAAAGGAGAACGAAGAGTTGGGTAGAAACTGGAATTCAGTTTTTTTTTTTTCTTTCTTCTTTTCTTCTTTTTTTCCCAATCCTCGCAACATTGCCTTGAGGCTCAATCAGTGGTTTATCAAGATGTTATGGCCCGCCTCGCATGAAATATCAGGGAAGACAGAAGCCAGCTCCAAACAAACTGTGTATGAAACCGTAGACGCCATCGTACTGACATTCAACAGTATTAGATGTCACGTGAGCGACCTGCTATCAACCAGGTGTAATATAACTTCTATAGCCCGGTCAAATTAAAGTGTGGCGAAGTCAGTCTCATGGCAGTGTCAACGACAGTCAGTCGCCATGACCGTCAGTCCCTGGTGACGCAGTGGTTACAGAAGTTATTACAGTCTTTTTTTCTTTTTTTTTTTTGAATGGCCAAAATATGACTGAGTATACATGAGACGCTTCAAGAGAACGGGAGAAAGTATATTCCTCGAATTCCCTGAATGTGAAAATTAGTTGGGAATTTTTGCGATGTTCTAAGCTTTAACCCCTATTTGTGTAGTAGTCCTCTGAATCGTCCAACTATCTTAACCTTCTGAAATTAACTTGAGCACGACAAACTGATTCCGAAAGCAAAACACCTGTACTTGCAATCCCCTCCCTCCAAAAACAATGAAAATGAAATAGATAGATTTAACACGCCTTCCCCCACCACCCCCACCCCCACCCCCAATAAAATAAATACATAAATAAATACATACATAAACACAGTAGAACAAAAAGCAAATCATAGCAAGTCCAGAGTTACTGATTTGTTGTTGTTGTTGTTGTTAATGTTATTGTTGTTGTTGGTGTTGTCATCGTCGTCGTTATTGTAATTTTTGTTGTACTTGTTGCACTTCTTGTCGCCTTGATGGTGTTCTCTGTATTGGATATAACCCGGAATCAGAATCACGACCTCAGGGACCCTACCCTACCCTGAACAATCCCCTCAACATAATTACAGACTCC
Source organism: Batillaria attramentaria (assembly GCA_018292915.2). Taxonomy (NCBI): domain Eukaryota; kingdom Metazoa; phylum Mollusca; class Gastropoda; family Batillariidae; genus Batillaria; species Batillaria attramentaria. The sequence continues at coordinate 384,055 of JACVVK020000074.1, forward strand.
ATCCTCAGTCACGTCCCATCCAGTATACACACCAGATCACCAACAAGCACGACAACAACCACAACTCCACACCACTGTCCCCTTGATGTCCACGCCTATAATAAATCACCCCGACGCATCAACACACATCAACATGGGTTTTATCACATCTACCGTCATCTGTATAAAGAACCTAAGTGCCTCACAAAACCACGGTGATTAAACTCTTTCTCCAGACGGACGGTAGACCGTCATTCTGTTTAACTTACACCAGCACCGCCGCTGCAATTCAGCGGAACCCTGTCTCTCCCCCTTCTCAGGGCCTCATCAAGTCAACTTCAAAGCACGGCAGTCATTGTGCGAGAGACAGCCCGGATGAACAGGGTCGCCACGGGTGGATGGCCACCCAAATCCACCCGGATCTGGATGCGCGTAGGTCGAGCTGGTACGCGTCGCGCCGTCTGGCCTAGTCACGGGTCTCCTGGTGGCCTCTTTGCTCTTGAGGGTTCCTCAGGGCGGTGAGGGGGCTTGGCCCCTTACTGCGATACCGTAGCGAAGATCTACCGTTTCTGTGAAGTAGACATTGATTGTACTGCTTGTGGATTGTATGTCGCGATCTCAGATGTAGCTTGTATTCTTTGGCCGCATGCAATCCGCATGTTACCACCTTCGTCAGTGGTGTTTGTTCACAAAGTATTGACCTCTGCTTCATGACATTTGTTAAGAAAGAGTTTCGAAAGAGTAGAATGATACGTTAGTTGGAATTTAACGTTGCCAGCATAAACGTGATTGATTACAGACCTTACTGACAAGCTGTGGCTGAACAGTCCAGCTGCACACTATTCAATCCAGTAAGACTGAATTCTCGATAATTGTCGACTTCATTGACCATACTCGTTTTTATGTGTTTTTTAGTTGGTTTTTGTTTTTCTTCTTCTTTGTTTGTTTGTTTGGTTAGTTGGTTAGTTGGTTGGTTGGTTGGTTTTTGTTGTTGTTGGTGGTGGTGTTTTATTGTTGTTGTTTTTTGTTGTTGTTGTTGTTGTTTTTTTGTTGTTTTTTTGGAGGGGGGTCTTTTTTTTTTCTTTTTTTTTTAAATAACCTCTCCATAAGCGCCGTGGGCACTTAGCGTGGCGCCATGCGCTATTTCAAATCATCATTATCATCATCATCATCATCATCATCATCATCATCATCATCATCAGCAGCAGCAGCAGCAGCAGCATTTTATTCTTGAATGTAACGAACACGCTCTCTTCAGATAACTACCCCCTCGTTTTATCTTGATTACGACTTCGATAACCATCTTCAAAATTTTCAGTGAATGGAAGTTAACCTAAAGAACAGAAAGATTACAAATTTGAATGTCATCCGATGAATATTAAATTTCGTTTTCGAATCTGTGTACCAGTGAACCTCTGTGGGTTTTTGAAAGTTTTCCCAAGTTACTGACCTCAGTCTCCCCTCCAGCTCTTGAATACATCTCGAACTTTCGCATATTAAATTCTGTTCCTTATCCTGAAGGCCGAAATCAGCATTCAGTGAACTGTGCGCCCAAAGCGCAGGTGAGGAGAGAGTTGAGCACGTTGGAGAGGGGTTTGGGGTTCGGGAAAAAGTGTGTGAACTTTTAATGCTCGAGTCGTGAGTTCAAATCCCGACTGCCAACCAAGAATTTGTGCTGACATTTCCCGCGTTGCCCTGTTTTTGATATCACTCTTATGTGATGGAAAAGGACGTTAAGCCCGCAAGCAAACAACCAAGCACGGGCCTTCGGAATTCCCAGATTCCCGCCCTTCCGCGCGCGAGATTTCGGGACTACTGCTTTCTTTGTCTCTACTAAACGTTCAGAGATTTGGCGAGACTTGCTGTCTCCACGCATGCGCACTTAAAACACGTCTTGTAATTCCGAAGGTCCGTATTCCGAATCCACGTTAGTTCACAATAACGAACAAATGAGTACGAATAAAAGATTCAAGCCACAAACATGTAAAGAAGAGGTGGAAATGGTGGGATGGGGGGTCGTGGTAGGGGATGGAGGGGCGGGGGAGGGGGGGGGGGGGGCAGGGGTAGGATGGTTGAAGAGAGGAGAGGTTGCGAATCGAAGCTAAGAGCTACTTAAAACTCTCGGATCAGCAGAAGTTAATAAAAAACGAATAAGTGGCGACCTTAAGACACAACAAGTCACGCTTTGACAGGAGGATTTGGTCTAGTGGTTAAGGCATCCGGATCGGATCCTGAACTGCCTGGTTCGAGTCCCCGGTGGTGGGCAGGAATTCGGTGGGATTTTTTCCCTGACCAAATCGAGTCAAATTACGTATAGATTCGTTTTTGGTGCCTGTCTCGTCTTCGTGTACACACACACACACACACACACACACACACACACACACACACACAGAGTGTGCACGTTAAAATCCCATTCAAAACGGGAGGGGTCGCGGAACGGAAAATAGTTCACCAGCATTACGACAGTAATGGTCAAAATGATGACAGTGATCGTTACAATGGAAAAACTGTCAATTCAACACACTACCCCAAGGACGACATTTTACATCTTCCACGTCGGGCCCAAGTCAGTGGTAGTGTTCAGACTCCGCAGTGAACACAACAGACTGAGAAAGCACCTGTACCACAAACTGAAACTGGCTACAACTCCCCTCTGCCCGTGTGGCCATGCCGAGCAGACCGGACAACACATCATCCAGGACTGTCCACTATACCAACAGCTAAGGATGACGACGTGGCCATCGGAAACGCCTCTACACGCCAAACTGTACGACCCTCAGCGGGAGCTGGAGAGGGCAGCAGACTTCATGCTCAGAACTGAACTTCCAGTGTGACCAAGAGACGAACGACAACAACGACAATGGAAGAACAAAGAACGAAGACACAAAGAAGTAGATCAGGGAGGCGGGGTGGCTGGAAACGATAACGTTAGGGGTGGTGGTGTGTGTGTGTGTGTGTGTGTGTGTGTGTTTCGGTGCTGGAGGGGTGGAGGGAGGGTAGATAGAAGGAGGGAAAGGGGGGGGGGGGGAGGGGTTGCGATCGAAGCGAAGAGCAACAACGTCACAGGCGTGGAATGGCGGTGGTGGTGGTGAAAAAGAAGACATAAAAGTCGGCGTAGAAAACGTCGCCCTGGGCGGACTGGCAAGAAGAGGACTGATAGTATCAGCACCGTCATTTTCGTGGCTAGCCGGGGGCTGGTATTGACGTAGGGTGACGATTGACAGCTCCCTCCATCCACCCCTTTGTACTCCCCCCCCCATCCCCCTCTCTTTCCTTCCACACACCCCTTCCACCTCCCCCCCCCTCCACCAACCCTCCCCCCCCCTCGCCTGCACCCCACCACCCCTTTTCCCTGTGTTCACCACCCCTCTTCGCCTGTCTGTTACCTACCGCGACAAGAAACGATCGAGGTTGTAGCAGATAGGCTGGCCTTTTGCACAAGGTTTTATCTGGAAAGAAGGACATTGTACAACCTTTAGATTGTCTACATACACGCGTTTTCCAGCTCTCGGTTCACTATAAAATCGCTACTACTGTATATCTGCTGAGTACAACAACTACTACTACTACTGCTACTACTGCTACTACTACTACTGCTGCTGCTACTACTACTACTACCACGCCGCGAAATAGTTGGTTTTGCTTGCGCAGCGTTAAGCGTCAAATGGCAAACTGCTACTACTTCTGCTATTACTACCATTACTATTACTACTACAATTAATTACTATTACTACTACTACTACCGTTCCTGCAGCCGCCTTCGTCTTTTGATATCCCCCTTATGTGGTGCGGAAGGACGTTCACACCACAAACAACCACCCACCAACGCTCAGTTGGTACGGTTCGCCCGTTAGGAGGTGCAAATGTATACCAGTCATTTCCATCGATAATTTCGCATCAAGTAAAGTCGTAGAACGAAGTCAGCGGCCACGTGACTTCACCCTCCCAGCCTCCGGAGTACATTTGCACCCTTTCCTGCGTTGCGGGGATACAGTCGCCCCCGTTAGTGGACGACTGGAGTTTATTTGCCCCTCCTGCGTATGACTGGTGTACATTTGCACTCCCTAACGGGCGAACTACACCGACTGAACCCCACCAACCAAGGACTACTACTACTACTACTGTTGTTGCTGCTGCTGCTCTGTGTGTGTGTGTGTGTGTGTGTGTGTGTGTGTGCTGGCGACATATTTGTGGGCACTGCATTTAGAACACTAACAAGTCATCAGGATCACGAAAGACTGACGTTTTCATCCGTAAAATTGGCAGACTCGCATACTTTTTATTTATTATTATTATTATTAGTATTATTATTATTATTATTTTTTGTAAACCTAGCATCCCGACTTCTTTATCTTCATTGAATGCAGACAGAAGGAAGTATGCAACACACTTGAACCAATCACAAATTCAGATCTTCCGGAATGTCAGTTAATGCGTGTATCCACGCCTAAGGGATTTTGCAGAAGGCAACAGTTTATGCAAACAGCAGAATCCGCCAAAGGTTAATGATATCATTAAGTGTGGCACAGTTTCATAATATTATGGAGGCTTCGTGCACGTGCTGACCTTAATGTATTGCAATAAAAACAGCTACAACTATTCAAACGAATACAGAAAGATCTGTAATGTACTACATAGAGTACGAACTAGGGTGTTCTTTTGTTTCTTGTCAAATTGTTTGTTTGTTTGTTTGCTTGCTTGCTTGTTTGTTTGTTTTCATTAGTGCACACACAATATCAAGGCCAGTCAGCTTTGGTGTAATGTTACCGTAGAAAACAAAGACTTTTTGACATTAAACAAAACTGAGAACTTGCAACATCAGTAATAATAATGATACTGATAATAAGCTCACTAATATAGGTGTTTTATCCCAAATATTTGGCTCAAAGCGCCTGGAGTAAAACCCAACACGCACGCTCACGTGAATCACACGCATTCTCTCACACACTGGACATGAACACATTACAATCACGTGGTGCGAAGGGCCATATCAACAATTTAAGTTTCGGAAGTTTAGGTCTGCATTTATTTTTCAATTCTGTGGGCTGAACACTTCCAAAGCAGAGGGGGAAGGAAGCCGGAGTACCCGCGGAGAACCCCCGACGGTCGGCCCGAATGAATGGTGCCACGTACGAGAAAGAAAGGAAAAATCTTCGCCCCGAGTGGGACTCGAATCTGACCTGTCGCATTGGTGACTAAGTCTTAACCACTAAACCACCGACCGCCCCCATTCTCATATTAGTTGACCATGGTGCCTCACATTAACAAAGTCACCAAAAACTGCTTCTATTTCCTACGCATACTTGGGAAACTGCGGCCATTTCTGTCGTTGCCTGCTGCCAACTCCATTGCACTTGCCCTGGTGATGTCAAGAGTGGACTACTGCAACAGTGCTCTGTGGGGACTACCAGTGTCACAGATCAGTCGACTTCAGCGTATCCAAAACACGGCTGCTAGGATTGTCTCCCGCACAAAAGCCACTGACCACATCACCCCGGTTCTGAAGGCACTTCACTGGCTCCCTGTGCAGCAGCGCATCGACCACAAAGTCCTCTCCTTGACATACTGCTGCATCCACAACACTGCCCCCACGTACCTGAAGGAACTGATTCCTGTGTACCAGCCAGCGCGCAACTTGCGGTCTGCAAGTTCTCTCCGTCTGCGGCTCCCTTCAACTGACGACACCAGTAAGAAGAGGCACGGTGCACGGTCCTTCAAAAATGCGGCGCCAAAATTGTGGAACTCTCTCCCTGAGACAGTGAAGGAGACAGTCAGCATTACCGCATTCCGGAAGCGCCCGAAGACTTATCTCTTCAGTGCCGCGCGCCAGTAATCATCTGCATTTTTTTTTTTTTTAACTATCTTTCCTTTCAAAACCTCTCCCTAAGCGCCGTGAGCACTCAGTTAGGGTGGAGCCGTGCGCTATATCAAGTCTCCATCATCATCATCATAGTTTTCATTTGTATTGCAATATAGTACAATCAGCTGCAAATATCCAAATATTGTTTTCTGACAGGGCGGGAGATTTTTTTTTTTTCGTGTATATCACGTTTCATACCTTCTGCCGACAACTTTCTATGTAGGTATTGGCAGTTTGTTCGCAGTGACAGTGTGGTTTCTCTTCAGGTATACCCAAGAGCTGTGCATAACATCTTGCAGAATCAAAATGTTGTGGTACGTGTAAGGCGGTTGAGGAAGGGAGTGGGTGTTGGGGTGGGTGTTTGAGGGTTTAACGTCCTTTTCCACCACACACGGGTGATATCAAAGACGGGGCAACGATGAAAAAGCCAGCACAAACATTTGGCCCCAGCCGGGATACGAACTCACGACTCGAGCATTAGAAGTCCAACGCTCTACCATTCGGCCAGCCCGGCTCCCCGAGGTTGAGGAAGTATTGTGTGATTTGTACTGTGTGGAGTGTAACATCGCAGAATTATTATTATTGGAATGTCTCATTGTACGAGCACTGGTTGATTTTACGCCAGATTTTTGTTCGTTTGTTGATTGTTTGTTTGTTTGTTGTTGTTGCTGTTGTGTGTAGTTGTGTTTGTTTGTTGTTGTTGTTGTTGTTGTGTGTAGTTGTGTTTGTTTGTTGTTGTTGCTGTTGTGTGTGGTTGTGTTTCACACATTTCGCACTGGTATTCCATGTTTTTGACTCGAGTTCGATTCTAACCCTACATGCGAAAATCAGGCAAGATTAATGGTTCCTTAACGGCTCTTACTGCAGGAAACGTGAGTGTAATCAAAGTGAAGCACTCCCACTAAGCCCAAATTAAATCCATGCAACAAATTATTTGATTTTTTTGTGAGGTCACTAGTGCACAACCCCAACTTCCTTGGTAGGAAATGATTTAACATTTTTTTGAAAGAAAGATACGCTAACGACACAAAGTGGTTTTGACACACATTGAGCTTTCTTTTTAAACACACACACACACACACACACACACACACATGAAACTGTCCATACGTGTGCGCTACCGTCGCCAGTTTCAACACACACCATCCCTACCATCTAATAGCCTCCCCTTTTGTTGTGATATTTTCCCCGTGAGGTGGCGCCAGTTGTTGGTTTAAACATCCTCGAAGTCAGTCGTGTCCAACCACTTTACTGTCGCGTGCGCCATTATTCCCCGTCATGCCTCAGGCAAGATGGTGACTTTTCTTCTAACGTTGAGTGTGAATGAAGTTTGTGTGGAGAGAGAGAGAGAGAGAGAGAATTTTTAGAGGCAATTTCAGTCCTGGAGAAGTCAGGGACACATCAGTGGAACAAGTGAAGCGTGTCCCCCAGACAGAATTACGCAGATAACGAGTTCCGTCAGAGACCGGTTTCTGACTTAAGCGTACAACAGTCAATAGCGTACCGTTAGACAAGGGTCGACAACGTTGCCTCAAGGGTTATAAGTGACGTGAACATTCAAACTGATGTAATTTCATTGTTGGAGAATAATGTACTGCGGAGGCTGGTACATATTTCGCCGGTGAACCATCGTGGTAATTGGGTGGTATGGTATGGTATGGTATGGTATGGTATCCAGTGGTATGGTATGGTATGGTATGGTATGGTATGTGGGCAAATATTTCACCATTAAATCGCCAAGGTGGTCTAATGTCCTTTCCTACCACAGGAAGGTGATATTAAGGTTGTTGTCGTTGTCGTGGTCGTTGTTGTTGTTGTTTTTGTTGTTTGTGCGTTTAAGCCTTTCTACCACATAAGGGTGATATCAAAGAAGGCGCAACAACGGAAAAAGCCAACCAAATGTTTGACTCAAAGTCGGGATTCGAACTTACGACACGAACAGTCAAAAGTCCCACGCTCTACCATGATACGAAGGACATGACAAAGGAAAACTTCAGTTTAAAACTTTCCCTCATCTGTCGAGGATCCTGATCTTATCCGACTGGTTCTCCATATTAGAAGGATTTGAGATTCTAGTATTTTCTGATCAGAACTCCCCAGGGGTTCCCCAACAGACATAAACTGTTTTATTAACGAAAACCCACTTAATTTCAGAAATACACATCTCAAGAAGAACGTTTTCAATATTGGTAAAGCAATAGCATTTCCCGACATGCTTTGTCATCAACGGACACGTGACACCATTTTTGCAGTACCCATGAGCCACATGCCCAACCCAACCCCCTCAGTTGTCGCAAAGATATCAACAGTCCTTACACTCGACCTAAATGCAACAGGACAGCGAGGGGAAGGATGGGTAGCTTTGATCAGTCTGTCATCAAATGATACAGGATGTGAAAGCGGTCTGTGTACAAATCACAGTAAAAGTCATTGGGTACAAATCACACTTTCACACTAACATGACCTCAGATGCAAAAAATAATTGGGAGGAAGCGAGTTGCTGTCTCCTTGTCGTGGTGCATTTTATTTTGTAACAAAAGAGAGAATCTTGTCTTTCTTGGTTGGAATGTGTCTGTACTATATGACTGTGTAAAAACAGCTTTA
>JACVVK020000074.1:395000-405000 GCA_018292915.2 Batillaria attramentaria
GCTTTGGCCCTTTTACAAAATGAAGGTAGATTGCTGTAGTTTAACAACTGCGAGTAGGAATGTACATGTAGTATCTGTACCAAGATTTTGTACCTCTGAAAAAGATCAGGGCCCGTATGTAAAACTCGAGGTTAATTTAACCCACGGCTACGGGCCTAACCCAGACTAGGACAAAAGAAACCCAAAAGCAAAATTAAATTTAAAAAAGGAAGCGAAGAAAGGAAGAAAATAAACCCTTCTATAACGGCCCAGGCACCTTGCTGGAATGGACCTGCTTTTGGATTAAAAAAAAAACCCAGAAAATTTAACCCTAGAAATAGTTTAGTTCGAGGTTAGACTCTAGCAAGGGGCTAAAAGCCCTAAGCTCGACTATTACATCCGGGCCCTGAATATATAGCTTCAGAACACAATCAAAGTATAACAGAAAAGACACTATTCTCTCGCTGCAGCAAACACGGATCAAATCAAAGTGCAAAACTCCCACCAAACCAAATTTAAACCTATGTAGATATAAACTATTTACGATTTTTTTTTAAATTGAGGCCACTGATGCGTAACCCCAAATTTACTGAGTAGGAACAGAGTTAAATCAGTACAGGACAGCGTCACTGATCTCGATCAGTTTATTGAGATAGTAACCGCAACATGATTTAAACAAAATTATTTTCATTGTCATTCATTGTATTCGACCGCCTGAAAGGACTAGCTATCATCAGTTGTGGACACGAACCGGTTTACTGTACACGCAAACGTAACATAGCACCACGGGAGAGAGAAACAGATACAAGGACAGCGATCATCGCAGAGTGTAGTCATGAGTGTTGGTTAGCTTTCCGGCTGGGCCCGTATGTAAAACTCGAGGTTGATTTAACCCACGGTTACGGGCCTAACCCAGACTAGGACAAAAGAAACCCCAAAACAAAATTAATGAAGAAAGGAAGCGAAGAAAGAAAGACAAAAATCCTTCTATAACGGCATAGGCACCTTGCTGGAATGGACCTGCTTCCTGATTTAAAAAAAAAAAGAAAAAAAAAGAAGAAAATTTAACCCTAAAGCTAGTTTAGTTCGAGGTTAGACTCTAACCCTGGGCTAAACTCCCTAACCCCGACTTTTACATGCGGGCCCTGTTTTCCATTGCATGGCCCACTCACGTTTGAACTGGGCTTTTTAACGTGCACACCTTAATAATGTTATGCACTGGTGTGTACACAAAGGGAAAGACAGGCACTGGAAAACAAGTCTGCCGTTTGTTTTGTTTGTTTGTTTGTTTTTGTTTTTTTGCTTGAATCAATACTTTTATTACCATCTCTCACATATTAAGTAATATAGCAGTAAGTCTGCCCTTTTATGATTTTTTTTTTTTTTTACTGTATTGTCCCTTTCGTGATTTTTGGGCTGCTTTCCCCGGAGGAAGCGCGTCGCTTCGGCGCAGCGGCGCCACTCAATACCTATCCTGTTCAAGTTTGTGGGGAAGGAAAGCTGGATAACCCGGAGAGAAACCCCCGATGTTTTCACAATTGAAAATTTAAAGAACAAATCATTTTCACTATCACACATTTTATTTGACCACGTGAAGAAGTTAATGCACCGGTCTTTTTCCGAATAAGTTTTTACCGCACTTTAGTATTGCTCGCGCAAGCATAACAAGACAACATACCAGTGGCAAAACTGAAAACTTGTGAGGAACGGCATTTGAGGACGGCCAGTAACTAACTGTGGACGTTTCAATCTTCAGGCTTGCACCGACAGCCGACACTCTCCGACAGTTCGTGACGAGGCGCCGCAGTTGCTGCTCCCATGTCACCGCCAGTCCATCAGCCACAACCGGCAGCGGATGCAGTCATACTGATGTAGGGGGTTCTGCCGGTGCTCGGCCGGTGTTCGGGGCAAGTTTTGGCACGACTGAGTGCATTATGCAAATCCGATGTTGTTGGGTTTTAAAACAAACAAACAAACAAACAAACAAACAAACAAACAAACAAACAAACAAACATAATTTTAAGTTTATGCTGTCTTTTTCTTTGTTGTCTTGTCATTGATATCACCCGCATGTGGTAAAAAAGGGCGTTAAACACACAAACACCCACCCCACCCACCCGCATGTGGTGGAAAAGGCGGTTGAACCCAGAAATAAGCAACCGGCCAATAAACTGACGGTAGACAATCTGCCTGTTGGCCCTAATAATGATGGATTAATTGTTTACGGGTTTAACGTCCTTTTTTCCACCTCATGAGGGTGATATCAAAGAGGGAAAACGTCAGCACAAATGTTTTGGCTCCTGGCCACGATTCGAGCTCTTGGCCCGAGCACCGACAGGTCAATGCTTTATTGGCCAGAAGGGACGTGGGGGTTGTGTCAAAAATGCCATTTTGTCCGCAGGAGAAAACAAGCCAAAAACAGACCAAGAAGCAACTAAATAAAGAAAGAAAGAAAGAAAGAAAGAAAGAAACAAACAAACAAACAAACAAAATAACAGTCTGGGGCAAGTTCATTTTGTAGGCAAAAACAAACCTAAATGATAGTCATTATGAAAGTATTTCACGTGAGTATAGATTAAAAATTTAGCAAATATAAGCAGATAAACAATAACAACAAAAATCCAAAGAACGAAACAGAAAAAAAAATCGAACACCAGCAACAACAAATAGTGTGTTTAAAAAGTTTGGAAGTATTTATGAGTGAACGTTGGAAGTGTGTGTGTGTGTGTGTGTGTGTGTGTGTGTGTGTGTGTGTGTGTGTGTGTGTGTGTGTGTGTGTGTGTGTGTGTGTGTGTGTGTGTTGGAGGGGGTGGGGGTGGGGGGCGGTTTTGGAAGTGGATCCTTAAACACCCCCACCGACCCCTTACTCCATACAGGATCCAAACTGATGAGAGCGAGAGAGAGAGAGAGAGAGAGAGAGCCATCCATCTGAAGTGCCAAGCGTGGCCAAAGCGTTCCCGGCTAACAAGCCACGATTGATGTCGGCTCGTCAGCCCCTCTCCTCCTTACCACAACGTCGACAACCGCCGACGCCAGGAGCCGTCGGTTTCCCCGTGAGCGCACGCCACAACACACAACTGTTGTACCGGGTTTGCTAATGACTACTACTACGAGATGTCTGTAGGTCACACAATACAATGGAAATGAGGCGGGGTAGGACCGGTATTGTTAAAGTAAATTTTGCTTGTTTTCCTTGATTTTTTTACACTTGTTAAAAGTGAATTTGATACCAGGTGTTGGGTTTTGTTGAAAAGAGGCACGTTTGATATGCTGATAAATGGCAGTCTAGTTTAGTTTAGTTTAGTTTAGGTTAGTTAAGTTATTTAGAGCTTAACGCCGCGCAAGAAAAAAAGACTTTCGCGGCTGATCAAGGTCCTTCTTCGCCAGAGTAAAATGAAAAGGAAGACAACAAAACAAGGTGTAAATCAATATATTAAAAAACAAAATCTCGTTTCACTTCTTTGTACATCGAACATATAGAGATCGAGGATAGTCCGTATTATTTGAGCTTATGTGGTGGAAGAGCGGGACGTTAAACGCCCAAACACCCACCCACCCCCGTATTACTTGAGGTGTCTAAATTTAATAGAACAGATTTGACACTATCAAGAAGCTAAAGATGCTTAAAGATAAATGGCGGACTTGATTTGATGAGTGACCTTTTTTTGTTTGTTTTAGCATATCCTTGGGCATGTGCGGTGCATGAATAAAAGGGTGCACAGTTTTGAGCTGTTTCAGTATGTGGGGTTTGCACGTACGCCGCGTCAGTAGACTATCAAAATTACGCTTTCGAGTTTTCATTTTTGGCATGCAGCTTGTCAACATGTGTTGCCTCTGGAAACCATTGTCTGTTTTGGTGGGCTAAATTGGTTTGAAGAAAGTGTGCTGCCTGACATTAGTAGGCGCCAACGAGCAAGACAACGACTGTATTCTGTGACTTATTGGCTGCGGCAGACGCTCTCCTTTTCGGCTTGCGTTTAGGATTCAGTACCAACCTGAATGAGGCTGGGCAATTCAGCTCCGGACAATTCACTCCTGGTCCGGACTTTTATTCCTGGGCTGTCCTGGGAGCCGGGAAGCGTCCTGTGGCAGAGCGGTAGACTATCAAGATTCAAAGATTTTATTCCTTTCTCCCCGTTTGGGGTATGGAGGAATGTCAAGTAATGCATCATACATGATTCTTATACGTACAGAATTACAAAAAAAACAAAAAAAAAAAAAACATATGTAGGACGGAAGAAATCACAACAGTCCAAACTGCACATCGCATATGTTACAAAAGAACAAACAAAAACAATAGTGCACGTGTGTAAGCTGAAACATGTCAACATAGTTACATATCAGTGCTAGACTCCAAAGGGTTGCGCTGGTCTTACTGGCTAATTCCATTTTCGCTAAACCAACGTGTGTTTTGGTACAGTTTCTCTCGTGAGTGCGCCTTGTACGCTCGAAAAACTCTATCTAGATGATTGGTACAACTTCTAATGAGATACAATGCTGTTTACACTCTGCTCGAGCGGTCGTCGGAACATTCAAATTCTACGACTGATTTTACAGTACTGGCTGAGTGTGGTCGCCGCGTCATCGAGTACGCTTCTGTTGGTTCAGTGCCAATATGAAAGACGCTGTCACTGTCCTGGTGTCTAAGTGGTGTGATGATAGACACCACGAAAACAGCTCAGGACGATCTGTGAAGATAAAAATGGTAGCACTGACCCCTTTAATCCTCGGCGATCGTCTGTTCTTTGATATCAGTTTTTCGCAGTGTGACATCGATTATTATTATTATATGATTATTCAATTATTCATTTATTTTCAAAATGTATTTAGGCGTCCACTAGATGAAGTGAATAGGCATGGAACCCACCCACTAAAGCTATCGTGGTTGCCGCAACCGCTGCAGTACTCCTCAAGGTTATCCTAGGGTGATAGATGGGGGCCGTAAACAAAGCTCTACGATGTCTACCAGTCAGACTTGCAGGTAATTATGACACTCGGGCCCCCCCTCCCCCTTCCCCTTCCTTGCAGCATTCCCCCAAACACTTGCTACTGTTTGTCCAGACAGGCAAAAAAATTATGAATTTACGCGCAAGAGACCAAAAACCTAAGTGGACGAAAATGCAGACTATGTCCGTGAAGCGGTGTAGCAGAGGGAGGGTAACCGTATGAACTTGTCAGGCGCGCTGTTGTTGGTATTGTAAATTTTGAGGGGTTTTTAGATGAGGGTGTCTGATTGTGGGGCTCCGGCTGGATAAAATCTGTCCTTTTCATATTTTCTCGGATGTCTGGCGGTCTGACGGTCTGGCGGTTGGGGGCAGCGTTGCATGAATACAGAATTGGTAGAAACGGTGACCTTGATGTGGATCTTCTTGTCTCGGGTGCGTTCGCATAGAGTCCTTCGACACCTTTCCCCATCTGAACACGCTCAGCCATATTGTGCCATCTCGTGAGCTGGGTACGCCCCCCCCCCCCCCTCTCAAAGAATAGGGGAAAAACAAAGAAACAAAAAACCGAGAAACAAAATACATTGTGGAAGAAAAGAAAAACATGACGGAGATGTTCAGAATAATAAAGGACTAAAAACAAAACAACTAATTAGAAGAAGAAAAAAAACACCAACAACAAAAACAACAACGACACACAAACAAAAAAACAAATTAAAAAATGCTTACATGGCGACAGACTAAAAATATTAATAAAAATCTCCGGCATTCTCTACTACAGAACTTTCATCAGGATGACAAACTGACAAATACAGAGGCAACGCTACTCATCTCGGGTCATGTAAATTAGCCGCAATCTGTCAGTATCTAAGTAAACTATGACGGAGATTCATGAATAATACCCGGCCACAAGCGATACGTCACGGTACACCCTCGTTAGAGAAACATATAATGATGCCGTTAGATGAAATGAAATCTAGACACCACCTTGACAGAACGTGGGTTAGACAGTCAAATAATCGGACCACAAGATGAGTCCTGGACTAGAGCCATGATTCTGCAAAGACAATCGCGGGAGACCATGAAATTACAATTTCACACCAGCGCGGTCTCTCCAAATGTGAAAGCGTCTGTTTCGCCTTTTGACACGAATGCGTGCATTATGGAAATTCGATGGTGTGTGTGTGTGTGTGTGTGTGTGTGTGTGTGTGTGTGTGTGTGTGTGTGTGCCTCAAAATGTTCATTTGAATGTGGTTTAACACCTTAGCAATTTTTCCTTGTTTTTACCTGCTATTGTAATTGGCGTATGGAGCTTCTACTGAGGGACAGTCGTCACATTCAAATGAATTTTATTATTATTATTATTATTATAACAAAAAATTGCTGAGTTTTTCCTTGTTGCTATCTCCTTGTCATGAAACTCTCACTGTCTATCATTTCCTGATCTCGTGCGTAGATCTCGCAGAGATCAGGGACAAACATTATTGTGCAGACTCACTGAGGGTGCTGTTCAGGGATGTCCCCGCCCCCCGACAGCATCTTCAGTTTCCTGAAGGAGTCTAACCTCTTTTATTAAATATAGTCTTAGTATAACACAATCTGTGATATTGTTTTTAGTCCTGAAGAATTTAATCGTGTACTGGATCTCATTTAAGCTTAACAAATTTTTAATATATATTTACATCATGTTTTAAGCTAGCCCTTTTATGTGGGTTGGGACTGTGTTAGCCGCGAAATAGTCTTTGTTGCTTGCGCGGCGTTAAGCCCTAACTAACTAACTAAGTAACCTTGTTTCTATCTTTGATATCACCTTTGTGGAAACTGAAGGGCGCTAAACACAGACACAAAAAATCAATCATTAAACGAACCGGCGTCACCCAGGTAGACAATGTGCCTGTTGTCCCTGGATGATGAAGAGCCAACTTGCACACTGAGTTTTATTCAAATTAGACCACATTGCGAAAAGTCTAACGCAGAAACCAACTTAAAAAAGGTCTAGTAAATCTGTATGTGAATCTTAACGCCGATCGCTAACGACACTGTTAGAAAATAGAACGACACAAATCATTGACTCAGGCCGATAGAGCGTTTTACCGATACACCCAAGGCCCTTTGCTCGTATCGATCTCCTTATAAGTATTTAATCGCTAATATTCCACCAGCGGAAGAAATGCTTATCAGCAGTCCGGTCGCTCGCGTTTCTTTCTCCTCGGAATACATCTGGCGTGACGCATCGCCCGGTATACAATAAATCATGTACGCTTATTGACACATTTACTGCACCAGCAGTTTTATTCTCCTCTTAATTCAATGCCTATCGCACACATCGAATTCAAATGAGGAACGTTAATGTGCCATGCCTGGACGATTGCTTTGAATAAATGAGGCAAGGGCTGGGCCTGGAAAGCAGGGGTTTCCAGCTCCTGCCTGTAGGCTTTTTTTTTTAAGGGTCCAAAATGGAGGGGAAAGCGTATCGTGATCTGATATCTGATCCTATAATTGTTTCTACAATTATCAGATACCATCGCTATTTGGCAGCCTGTAATAACCGTTCGAACGTTAAAATCTCCCATCGTTGCATGCCCGCTGCTTTTTTTTTCTTGGCCAACTTTTCACACAAGTTCTGCTCGTTACGCAAAGAGAAAATCAGCAAATCTCGGAAAATCTCGCGATATCACGCGATCTCACGTCCAACTTCTCGCGCAAATCTCGCGTCTGTCTTCCCGTCACTACGAGGCGCTGGCCCGAATCGGGATCAGTCCAGGCGATAGAATCGTGAAATCGTGAACAAGAAAACACCGCGCGGTGAAATCTACTCCCCATGTCCGATGACCTGCCCCGATTACAGGGATCCATCATTGTGTGCGATGCTTGCGGAGGGATCCATCATTGTGTGAGATTGTCTCGGATCAAACTCCTAACTCTGACCGTCCGCGCCCCGGGACAATTTCGGACCGTTTTGCTATCTCGGCGCGTGACGGCTTCGCTGGTCTGGCGATAATCATCAGAATCCGAGAGAGAAAAAAGGGATGACATAAAAAACACAGACACGGGACAAAACCGCAAGCGTTTGATTGATTTAGGAGCAAAGTCCCTTCGGCTTGAGAAAGTCATAAATATTGATGAAACACTATCTCTTCCGTACTACGGACACGAGAACACAGTTCTGCAAGATACGCTAAAGATGTATTTGTCGTTTCTAGCCTACTAAACAGTCGCGTGGATAGATCCCTCGTCGCTGTTCGCGCAAATTGGAAAGAGAACGAGACGAAGAAAAAAAAAATGTAAGATGAGAAAAAGCTGCACAGTTTTCCACTAAAGACTTCTTCGACTTCGATTCTTACTTTTTATTTCGTATTTTTGTTTTGTATCATTAACATTTTTCTGAAAAATACAATCATAGCAAGTAGATGATAAATAACATATTGTAAAAGTCTGGTGACGACTGCAATACAGGAAAGCTTCAACTGATAGGATGTACGTGGACTGTGGCTTCCACGTTTTCAGGCCGTCAGTTTTAATTAAACCAGACATTAGAATGATTCTGATTATACTTTCTGCTTTCTTTCGCTTACTTGCCCAAGATAAGAGTTACGCACTACATTTGCAGTTGCAACATTAAAAAAAAAACCCAGACAAACAACAGAATCAACTGTTAACTAAGAATAAATAATCTAACGTGTCATTTTCTTTCTTTTTTTCCTTGTTTTTTTTTTTGTGTGGGGAAGGGGGGGGGGATGCATGGAGAGTGGGTGAGGGCATGATTTCTGTTCTCTCTCCAACCCCCCTCCCCCTCTCCCCCCTCCCTGTTTCTGCTAAAAGATTGAGAGCATCCCCACCACACACACACACACACACACACACACACACACACACACACACACACACACACACACACACACACACACACACACACCTCCCTTCCACTTCAGAAAAAAAAAAATTCGGGTCAAAGTTATCACGACCTAATTTCTTCCCGTATATCTTTTCTCCGCATTCGTCTTCCTTTTTTTTCCACGGCGACATTATTCTGGGCAGTAGAACAAAGATAAGTCAGTTTTACCACGCTCTGTCACTCCGGAGATTCCTCGCCACAGTCGGTAACGTCACATGTCAAACTAAAACCATTGTCACCCGATACCGCGGAGGTCTCACGCTTCCGTAGCACTATCAGTCACTTGCTTCTCAACGAAAACTACCGACGGAAAAAAGAAAAAGAAGAAAAAAATGCAATAGCTGTATTTTCTAGGGTTGTGTTTTTTTGTGTAGAATCCAAACAAACTTTGACGGGCGGGCGTGCTGGAGTTTACAGCTAATCGCTTGTACAGCTGTGTATGCCAGCAGAGGTCGGTGCTAAATGCGATCTGAAAACAGTAGACTCTATTGTGGAAGGTCTTGTGTTAGGGGGGGTTTGTGGGGGGATCCGGATAGTTGTGTATTATTGCACAGATAAGCCAAAACAGTTGTCTCTTTGTGCAGCTCAGGAATTCGCTTTAAACGGCTCAGGACTTAGATTCCAGGCGCTGTTGACAATTTGCTTTGAAAGGAGAGACGCAGAAACTATAGAAGATGTTTTGTTGGCTTTTGCAACCCCCGTACAAAAACCTGTCGCCAGAATAATAATTCTTGCAAAACAGAATCCACTTTGTCATTCTAGGGTTTTTTATATGTTGTTTCTCGTTGTTTTTTTAGCCTGAACAGACACAAAAACAGCGGTATATTTTGTTTCTAGCAACCTGTGTTGATATGTAGTCGCCTGCGTAAGGCGCGGTACTTGGAATGCAAAACTATAAAGACACTTTCGAAGATGCTTTCAATTTTAAACTTTTGTTAAGCTTTGTTCTATCAGCGTATATGGATCTGGTATGCCTGTTTGCACCTGCAAGTGGCACGGGGTTCAGAATTTAAATTCCAAGATATTTTCAGTAAATAATAAAATTTAAATAAACTCTTTTCGGATAGGCTTTTGTTAACTCAAGTCCCACAAAGTAAATTTGAGGCTCTGCACCAATGGCCAATTAATTTATGTCTGCATTTAAATTTGGCTTCGTAAGAGTGTTGCTCTTCGATTGTACTGG
>JACVVK020000074.1:407500-432500 GCA_018292915.2 Batillaria attramentaria
TTGGCTGTTAGGCCCTTTTTTTCCCAGATGATTATAAAACAGGTGACCTTCTGCCCAAACCAGTAGCGTCCTGATGGCGATCTAGCATGCAAGAGCCAGCTGATTCGAGAGAGGAGATTGTGGCTTGAATCATGAGTGATTTGAGGGCGTGCTGTGACCGCTATAGTGATCGTACAGCCGGTTTCAACTGAGACAGCCGACTGCAGTTAGAATTTAGCTCTCCTTGGTGGTACCAGCAACTGCAATCAACCGTGCAGAAACACAAAATCATGTCAGTGGGTGGGTGGGTGGGTGTTTGGGGGTTTAACGTCCTTTTCGACCACATAGTCATGTCAGTGTGTTGTTCAAGATATCAAGTCGTATTCAGTGGAGGTCTGTAAAAGGGCCTAAGTGTTAATCCATTCGTGTTTCTCAGGCCTTTTTACTAAATGATGGTGTGCCGTCTTACTGCTACAAAGCCTCAACCCTTTAGAACCAGAACACACACACACACACACACACACACACACACACACACACACACACACACACACACACACACACACACACACACTTGTAACCTCTCATTTGTGCGTCCTCTAGGGGAACGCTGAAAATTTTTGGCAGGTGTAACTGCGGTTTGGGGATTGCAAACAGGATTGGAGATGGCGGACGTGGAGCCGGTACAGTAGTGGCGTTGTAGGTGATGGTGGCGCTCTGGGGAGGGAGGGTGAGACTAATGGAGGTTGGTGGGAGGGGTGTTGGGGGGAGGGGGGAGAGGGTGGATGAGAAGGTACAACAAGCCATTGCTGAGACGGTCTTTATGAAACAGTCTTCTTCGTAAGATACTCTCTGCATGTCCACGTTCGCGAAGTTATAGTTTATGGATAAGAAAATAAACTCGATGGTGGCAAAGATACGCCAGCAGGTATCAAAGGACAGTCACTCTGCATCCATTCTTCTGGCCGCAGAGTTGCCGTTCCTTCATGTCGTCTCAAATGTCATGCGCGACAGGGTGGGTTGACTCCATTAAACGTTCCCCATTGTTCGCCCTTTCAGGCGCGATTTCTAATGAATGTCACACCCATTTATATGCTCGCGCTCACCTTTCCCCCACAACGCTGATTTACAAAGTCGCGAAACGTGATACTTCATGAGCGTGCTCGATGATTGGCCAGTAATTTTCGGGGGCGTTCTCTGTCTGTTGTTGTGTCGGTCCCCTTTCGCGTCTTGCCAATGCTTGAAACACTCACTGGAGTGGAGATGTCGTCTGCTTACTCCCCAATATTCCGTCACAGGGAGACGGGACAGCTTAGCTGTTCCAGTGTCTCGCCTTTTAAAGTATGATCACCAGGAGTCAAATTTCGCAATTTAGACCTTGGAGTACTTCAAGAACACCTTCAAAGTGGTCAAAAATAGGGTCAGCCCTACCAAACCACCATAGCATCTCCAGATATTCTGTTCTTTATGGAAATGGTTTCGAAATATTCAGCCCACAACTTGAAATTCAAAAATAAATGCAATTCTAAAAATTTCGAAACTTAAATTGCTGAGCTGGCCCTTCACATCAGGTGATTGTAACGTGTTCATGTCCAGTGTGTGAGAGAATGCGTGTGATTCACGTGAGTGTGGGTGTTGGGTTTAGCTTGCGGTGCTTTGAGCCAAATATTTGGGATGAAGCGCATTATTATTATTATTATTATTATTTATGTCAGCTGAACGAAGACTACACCAAGACCCCAAAATGGTTCTTCTGTAGGGATCGGTAGATAAGTTCTATTTAAGGTTATGGTGTTAATTATGCAAATACAGCACACAGAAAAAAAATGGTCTATATGTGCAAACAATTCGTCGCGAAGTCCTAAAGGCCAAAATACTCCCAAACTTTTGGCTTAAACAAGACAAGAAAACAAGTCTTTGGTTATGATAATAATTTTCAGTCTGCTTCCTGTGTTGATTTGTCAGACTTCTTCGTCCATGTGTCAGGATCCGTACCCAGTTGACTGCTAATTATCTTTCAGCAAAAACGCACTAAAACTCCGGGATCTTTGTCTGGGTTTAACTTAAACGATCGAGTATAAATTTCTGGCACAAATAGCATCTTCCACTACCCCCTGGATCTGCAACTGTTAACTTGCTTCATCCCTGAGAAGTCTGTTCATTACGCTCAGAAGCACGACATGGAAGACCTGGTCTCTGTGGAAGACTTCTCTCCATAAAATACACACACGGCTCTTCCGGCCTTGCTGGCTACTGAGGTTCACATGCTGAGAACTATGAACACCCGTGAGTTATTGCCCATCAGTCGGGATACCAGCTGCAGCGACATCCCGTGCGTTCACGCGAGAACTGGCGACACCTGGAGAGTTGGAACGGCGCAGCCCCTAAGACATCGTTCTGCTCTGTCTGTGCGCCACATGCTTGTGACAGAGACTAAAAAATTATAGCAAGTCTGGGACTTACGGAAACTGTATAAAAGATGTGGTGATCCACGGAAACTGTAAAAAAGATGTGGAGATCCACCCTTTTAAGCTTTTCCCTGCTAACAGACATTGCTAGCGTCGTCTCTCGGGGCAGTTCTGCGCCATAGAGATTTTTAAAAAAAAATTCTATCAGTTATCATTAGAAAGTAGACAGTATCATAGATCAAAGAATACAGACAATCGTTATTGAACGAGACCCGGCCGAGTCGAGACAAGTCTAGTCGACACCAGACGAAACGTGTAGTATGACATTTCTCACAGAACCGCTTACGACACTGTCTAGCTAGGAACTGAAGAATATCATTGTTTGTCTCTGTTTGAACTCGATATTTCGATAATTAACCACCAACAAGAAAAGGAAGACTGATAGAAAATAGAAAAAAAAGTCTTCAGAGGTCACATGCTGCTCTCGAGATGTCCTGCTATCGGTGCAGTGGTCAGTGGGACTTGTCAGACTCCCAACGTCACTTCAAACTGATGAACAGAGTTAAGTGACTCCGTCAGTACAGCCATAATGTATGTGTGAGAACTGAACCGGCAACTCCACTGAGAACCTTCGCCTGAAGCAGCAGGATACCATGGCACCATCGGCGTCACCAAAACGCTGCAGGGAAAATGGGAATGTAAGCAAAAGACGAAGCTGTCTGAGAAAAAAGCAAAGAAAGTCAGTTGGACAAATTACATGCTTTTAGTGGAACAAGCGGAAGACGGCGGGGAGACTGAGTCGGCGGAGGCCGCGGAGAGAAGGAGGGGGGGGGGGGGGTGAGGGGGGACGTGGGGGAGGGTAACAGAAGTAAAAGACGTTTAGTTAGAGTGGATGGGTGATGGGGTCTGACGTCAGGGCTAAAAGAACAAAGTGAGGAAGGCGACAGTGAGGAAGGAAGACTCGGATAAAATAGAAGACATTCTGTATGTTAGTACGAGAGATAATGCGTTAGACGAAGGGGGAGGGGGGGGTCGAGGCTTGACATTGGGGGTAAAAAGAACATGCAAAGCAAAGAACTGGGGGCGCGGGAGGAGGGGGAGGGTGTAGGAGAGCACAAGAAACAGAGAAAATGGCTGTGTGAACGCTCCGCACCGAAATAGTTAGTTCTTTTCGCCTGTCTGGAGCCACTGCCAGTCGGGAGGGAGCAGGAGGGAAATTGGCTCGGGGCATATTTCACGTCTTTTAATTGATGCCCAGGCACTGGCTGGCGACTGGAACAAACACACCGGCACAACCATGTCAGAACCTGTCCAACCCAACTCTCGTCACGGGTAGTAAAAAGGGGGGATGGGAGGTAGGGGGAGGGGGGATGGGGGGAGAGTGTCGTGGTAGTAGTGGTGGAGCAGTATGTTGGAATGCCCGAGGAAAAAGGTACATGACAGAAGGACTAAGGAAAAGTGACATAAGGTTTTTCTTTTACCCTGAAACTAATCTATTCCTAAGCATTACACAACAATCTTAATCTAATATTGGAATGCCAGAAAATGTACAAAGCACAAAAAGCTATAAGGGTAAAGTGGCATTAGTTTTTGCTCTAACAACGTGACTGATCTCTAGTTAGAAGGTTTTACCGAGTAATCTTAAGACGTGTGCTGAATCGAAGACGTTACTACCTTGATTTCAGTTCCAACAATCTAACTTAAACTAGTTCAAATCTTAACAAAGTTTAGTTTAATATTTCAGTTCTCGAACGGGCCTGTTTGTACCTCTTTACGTCATTCCTGATTTCTTGGCCTCAGTCAAGAAGATGGTGACCTGAGTAAACTTCAAACAGTTTTCGAAATATCATAGTTTAGATTTTCACGCGCCTTCCAATGTAATACTGAATATTCAATTTTAATAAAATCTTTTAAAGCGTGTTTTCTTTTTCTTCATTTTTTTCTGGTTGGAAGTCTCTGTGCTATTCAGTATTACATTGGAAGGCGCGTGGAAATCAGACACCAAATGCGAAATTACGAGTCATCAAAATAGGTTCGTCTGATACTTTTTGCGATAAGCTGTCTCTTCCACAAAAAGATGTGGCAAGATATTCAATGCTGACGCTAAAAGTTTATTCAAATTTTCAGATTTTATAAAATGATAAAAGAATTCTTTTGATCAGGCGAGCAGATTTAACAGTCATTTGTCACATCATCATCATCTATTGTCATGGAAAAAAACAATATCGTCGACGAAAATGGTGAATTTATCTACAAATTCCAATCAGATGCATTTCGACAAACGCTGAAACTCCATTAACAGCATTTTTTTTTTATCGCAAGAATATGGCAAAGCAAAATGAGTAATGGGTTATGGATGGTTAAAAGGGGGAACAGCAAAGAAGAAAAACAATCTATTGTGTACTGTTAAGAATGCGAAGGCAAGACAGAGCCCTTGTCACAGGCCTGCTATCTGGGGACGGAATCAGAGAGGAGAACAAACGGCTATTATAGGAGGAAAATGCTTCTTACACAGGAACACACGCATGGAAACAGCGTACACATCAATCATACGATAGTGTAGAGAAATTAGGTCTACTTCACTAGAAAATGACTAAAAAGTCACTTGCATGCTTTGTTGTTCGTGCTGAGTTTTTCTCTCATTAGTTTCTGAGGTACGGTTAGTCTGACAGCTAGAGCTGATGTTGTTAAAAGGTAAAGGCGAGGATGATTAAGTGACAAATCGCTACGTTCAGACGAAAAGTAATGTTACCAACCCAGCACTTCTTTTGCGTTTCTTTTGTGATCTGGCGTTTTTACACACACACACACACACACTGACACACACCCCGCACACACGTGCGCGCGCGCGCGCGCAAATATACCGGCTAAAACCAAGATCAACAGCAACAAAGATCCGGTGAAAAAAACTTTCACAAAATCGGCAGTTTTTTGACAGGAGCTAACACAGCACAGACGTGTACCAGTGGAACTCTGTAGTGAAAAAACCTCTCTCTGAATGTCTTTATAACTGAGCTTTAGAACTTCAAACCGCCTTCGGTTTTTAACTTGTTTCGATTCAAAATAAAAAAATACTTTATTGTCTGTTTTAACATGTAACATTTGAAACAGAAAATTGTCTGCAGACCCATGCAGTTGCTCCGTTCATGATATGATCTTAATATAAAATAAGTCAAATAAGCACACACACACACACACACACACACACACACACACACACACACACACACACACACAAATCAAAGTCAGACTAAGAGTGAGAGAAATAAATGAGATACAACTATCAGTTACATCACAATATCAAAATCAGTGAAATCAGAGTGCTGGGGTGTGCTTGAACTGACGTTGAAACTCTGCAAAACGCAACGAAGAACCTTTGCCACGGGGACAGGGACAGTCGAGCGGTACACCATTTGACTTTCAATTTTCGGGTCGTGAGTTCGATTCTCGGCTGGGGTCAGATACTTGTGCTGGCCTTTTTTTTCTCGTTGTCCCCTCTTTGATATCTACCATGTGTGGTGGAAAATATCGTTGAACCCTTAAACATCCACCCACCCACTTTTTGCCACTTGCTGTTCGCGAAGACAACGCGCCGTCACCCAGTATACCAACCAGCAAGGACAGACAGACGACGAACCAATCACAGTACAGAGGATTCTACAGCAAATTGCAACCACGACACGGCGACGCCACGGCTGCGCAAAAGAAACTCACAACTATGCATGAGAACTCATCCAACCCTGGGCGTCGGTTCCTGCAAGTCTGTAGCCGAAGACAGGTGAAGCGAGAAGCACACACCGGGTGCCTATAACTCAGTGTCGTTGCTGCTCCGGTATTCTGTTTGGAGACAGAGGGACTGGGGTGTATATGAGAGGGTGGGTTAATTTACGACCCCGTGCCTACCCCTTGTCTTCAGGGTTCCCCCTTTTCTTTCCTGGGCTCTGTCATCAGGCCGGCGAGCTTTGGAGGAATGCTGGTCATGCAAACACTGGGAGTTGTCGACGGGTAGGTTCAGGAGGAGCCGCCTGTGAGTGTAACGTCACGCAAGAGTACTGAGTGAGGGTCTCAGGCGCTCTCTCTCTCTCTCTCTCTCTCTCTCTCTCTGGCATGCAAAACACACACACACACACACACACACACACACACACACACACACACTGGCTGCCAGTTGAAAATTGCCAAATGTCTGTCAAATCTCCTCAGTTCGTTTATTCGTTCGTTGTTTCCTTTGCGCCCCCCCCCCTTCCTCCTCCTCCTCCCCTCTCTCTCTCTCTCTCTCTCTCAATACAAAATTAATTACTGACAATCAACTGAAGCTTAATATGCTTTAGGACAAACTTTTTTGCATCCGGTCTTTTCCCGTACAGCTGACCGGCTCTGAAATCACGCTGGTAGTAGACAAACGACTAACTACCCCGTGTGTTACGACTGTCAATGTCACTTTTCAATCCCCCGTACTCTCCTCTTTACAAGTGAGGTGTCGGGTCGTTCAACCGGTTTCGCGGCTCAGTGTGTCTGCACTACTTCATTGAGTAACCCCCCCCCCAAAAAAAAAAAAAAAACCCTGTAGCATTGAACAAATGGTGGAAACTGGTCCAATTGGCAGTATAAACCTAGGACATGCAGGAGACGCTGCACCTTCGTCGGACTCGATATCAGACGGTTGTGGGTTCAAAAACCAACAGGGGATCAAAACTTGTACGGCTGGGCTTTTTTGTTGTTGTTGGTGGTGGTGGTGGTGGTTTGTTTGTTTGTTTTTTTTTTGTTTTTTTTTTTTTTTTGGGGGGGGGGGTTGTATTTTTCCCTAGTGCCCCCGTCTTTGACAAATCGCGGTCCTTGCGGTGGACAAAAGACGTTAACCCCCCTCCCCCCCCCCCCCATCTCTCTGTACTGTCTAGATCTCCACAAAACTTTTACCAGAATAGTTCCCTTCTCTTTTCTTGGCGTGCACGCACCTACCACGCAAAGAGCTGAACGACTCTCTCTCTCTCTCTGGACGCACAGGGCGCCTGGCATAGCACTGAAATAAGGGGCAGAGCACGCTCCCAGACAATAGCATATTGCCACGAGTTATGTGCTCATTTTCGCCGTTTTCCCTTTGTGCTGCACGTATTTTATGACGACACAAGCACGCGGTGCAACATGCAGCGTGTGTGTAATGCCGGCAATTGTGACATACGATATAGGTGTTCCCGCTGCCCTAGTAAGACGGTTCGCTTCTCTCCCCTGGCTCGTGCAACATGGCGGCGCGCGCGTCGCTCAGTGTCAAACAAACAAGGGCACGCAACTGTTGCTCTTGTTTCACACCCTGTTGTTCCTCTGCCTCGTATCTTTCCTTTCCAACAACTTCATTTTTCTTCTTCGTTCTTCGTCGGTGATTTTTTTTCCTTGGTTGTCGGTTTTCAGTTACTCGAATAACACTACACTTGTTCCTGATCTGTCTGTATAGTGTTCGTACTTACGTGTGTGTCGGTGGTACTAACAATCTAGTTTTCCTTTTTTTGTCAGGTACTTTCGCTGACTAGTGATATATTGGATTTTTTCCTGTCTTGCCCGACTTCCATTTCTGTACGTTGCTGTTTGTTTTTTTCTTCTTCTTCTTCTTCTTCTTTTCCATGGACTTTCTCCCACCGTCTCTTTTAGTCTGCAATTAAAACTGACTGCTATTTTGTGTTTTGAGGTTACTAGTGATTCTTGTACATGGACTATGGTACCGTTTAAATCTTTGTTTCCCAAGCGGGCTTTCTTCCTGTAAATCAGATGCAGAATCGCAACTGACGGTGAAAAGAAACTTGAACTGTGTGCGTTCATATTTCAATAAATCTGAGGAAAAAAAACAAAACAAAACAAAAAAACAACAACAACAACAACAAAACACCGCTGACTTCTATACTTCTCTCTGTCTTGCCCACCTTCCCTTTTCTATTTGTTGCTGCTTTTAGACGGCAGTTCATCTGAGCTGTCTATATTTCTATCCCCTCTGAAACGCAAACTGAAAAGCACAGCGCCTGCTACAGCCTTGGTTGTCTAGGACAGCTTTGGGTCGTTGTGGTTGTCGTTTGCTCGGCCAGCAGCGCAGGCGTCAGCGTATTGCATTCAGAGCTCTACTTGTCATTCAAATAAACTATTTTGAATATTCAGAACTGGTACTATTAATACGATTCCTACCAAGTCAGTTTCGGGTTGGGCACCAGTGGCCTCACGTAAAAAAAAAATAAAAAAATCATCATTAATTTTTGTCTGCGTGGATTTTAATTTTGGCCCAGTGGGAGTGTTGCACTTTGATTATACTCGTGTGTGCTGCAATAAGAATCGTTAAGGAACCGTTAACCGTTACCCCACCCACCCCCTCCATGATCAGTTCCAAGAACTCCCGTCTGGGCGCCGCTACAGAGTACCGAGAGCGAGGAAAAATTTGTTTAAGAAATCTTTCATTCCCTCAGCAGTATCTATTTTAAACTCATGACTGTGTTTACTGCCCGTCCCCAGTATGTATAGATTTTATTTGTTGAGATTTTCATAACTGGGCTTACTCCTCAGCTGTGTCATGTCCGCTATGCCCTTGCCATCTTTTAGTTTAGATTTCTTAGTTTAGTTGCATAGTATTAGACTTGGACATCACACATTACTTTAGGATCTGTGTTTAATATGTATGGATTTATATGTCTAGATAAATTAATGTGTGTGTGTGTGTGTGTGTGTGTGTGTGTGTGTGTGTGTGTGTGTGTGTGTGTGTGTGTGTGTGAGCCAGAAGAAAATTTTCTGCCATCGACAGACAATAAAGTTATATTGAATTGAATTGAATTGAATTGAATTGAATTGAATTGAATTGAATAAACTTGCCTCGCATTCGTATAGAAGGCCAAAACCGAAAAAGTCAAAAACGTGGGACGCTCATGCCAAGTACGAATAATGAAACTAAACGTTGCTCAGTCTCTGTATGTCCCGCTGATGACTTATGCAGACTCAGTAGCAGTACGTAACGATCATTTACAATGTTCGTATGACTGTGACCGCCGGGCAAAAAAAAAACTTCCAGCGAAAAAGATATAAACACAGAAATATGACCTGCAATGCTTTCTTCTCAAGACTTTTTTTTTTCAACCCAGTTTAGAAGTCATGTCTTATTGCTTTCACAGCTCCAAAAAGTTTTATTTTAGCAACAAAGTGTCAGTATCACTTGTCACCTGCCCAGACAGTGATCTATTTGTGTTTGTGGCAGCTGCCAGAAACCGAGTGTTTCTAGATGATTCTCTCTCTCTCTCTCTCTCTCTCTCTCTCTCTCGGGGAGCCGGGGTGGCCGAATGGTAGAGCGTTGGACTTCTAATGCTCGGGTCGTGAGTTTTGTATCCCGGCTGGGACCAAATATTTGTGCTGGCTTTTTGATCGTTGCCCCGTCTTTGATATCACCCGTATCTGGTGGAAAAGGACGTTAAACCCCCAACCCCCCCCCTCTCTCTCTCTCTCTCTCGGGGAGCCGGGGTGGCTCAGTGAATGGTAGAGCGTTGGACTTCTAATGCTCGGGTCGTGAGTTCGTATCCCGGCTGGGGCTAAATATCAAATTTGTGCTAGCTTTTTTTACATCGTTGTTTAGTTGTTCTTGAATGTGTTGGAAGAGGAAAGCCTGTAAGAAGGGCACCAGCACCTATGTCCTGAATACGTATCCTAAATATAAAGACGTTTCATCGTCGTTGTCGTTGTCGTCATCGTCGTCGTCGCCGTCAGCATCTCTCTGGCGACTTCACCGATTGAGCGTCGGACACGGTAGAGACTGGAAGGCCGAAGGTTCGAATCCCGACAGAGCCAAACTGAGTTTGTACATGTACAAGGTTTCATCCGGTGTCCCAGTCTTTGACGTCACACTCGATGTGGACACAAGACCGCTCCATCTGTGTGTGTGTGTGTGTGTGTGTGTGTGTGCGTGCGTGCGTGCGTGCGTGCGTACGTGCGTGCGTGTGTGTGTGTGTGTGTGTGTGTGTGTGTATGTGTGTGTGTGTGTGTGTGTGTGTGTGTGTGTGTGTGTCTCTCTCTCTCTCTCTCTCTCTCTCTCTCTCACACACACACACACACACACACACACACACACAGAGAGAGAGAGAGAGAGAGAGAGAGAGAGAGAGAGAGAGAGAGAGAGAGAGAGAGAGAGAGAATATTTCGGGTTTAACGTCGATTTTCACAACAAAAGGCTGAGGTCAGAAAGGAGGCAACGAGGAAAAAAGCCAAGATCACTATTGGGCTCTCTATGGAAGCTTTGTGTCCAGTGCCAGTGCTCTGGTTTGCGTCACCCCCATTTTTTTAATTGTATGCAGTGTTATATTTTAGCTGAACATAATTTTGTTGCTTTGCTTTATTTTTCAGATCCATAAATACCATCAGACAGGGTTGTCGCTTTGTTTACTTTTTTATATTTCGGGTTTATAAAAACCATCATGAATAATGAGGCTGTAGAAATTCATTTGTTTGTGTCGTCCTTGGTAAGACAAGGTTCGTTTGATATCTTGCGCCAAAAATGCATCAGTTGCGAAGTTCAGTCGGTTCTTCCCACACATTTCCTCTGTACTCAGAGCAAAACGCTTTTTTTTTCTCTCTCTCTTTTTCCGGAACCCCCTCTGTTCTGTTCGTATAGTTTCCTCTGATGGATCATGTCAGATGCAACCACATACATCTCTCTGTTTTCTTGGCGTCATAATGGTTTTCATGTAGACATTCCTCCTGCCTTGTCTTCCCCCCCCCCCCCCCCATCCCCACCCCTCCCTGTGGTTTCCTTGTAATATAGTTCTCCCCACGCCCCCCTTCTCGTGCACACCCCCACCCCCACCCTTCTTGGACCATCCAAGCTCACAAAATCTTTTGCACTCTGTACCTCCTCCCATTCCCCTCCCTCATCCCCCCCCCCCCAGCGCAACACTGCCCCTCTACCATCCATCCTCCCTACATCAATCCACAGCACATTTCTTATCAAGCTCCCACTTTTCTCTCCCAAGCTTACGTACCAGTTTTTATGTATTTTTCACTGTTTTGCACCCAGAGTTGTTTCCCTGTAGCGCATGCGCAGTGTTGGTCGGCAACAGCGGCCATCATTATTCATGCCTACGTGTCGCCGTCATCAAGGGAGCTTATCAGGGGCCGCCACTCGAGCGAAGAGAGACACACTTGAGCGCGGTACGTCTGCGGTGGAAGATTCGTGCTTATTGCATTACGCTCTCCACTGTGAGAGGCAATGTTCAACCTTCTAGATGAGAATTCAAGTGCGTCCTTGTCTTGCCCAGCTTATGTCCTTTGCTGCAGATACAAATTCTTGAACGAAGTTGCTGTTTTCGGGGGCATTTTTTTTTTTTTTTGGACAATGATAATGTGTAAAAAACAAAGAAATATCGAAACCAAGCATGACAGTAAAATCAAACGGAGCTATCATAAAAATAACCAATTTCAAATCAAAATACAAATCAGTAATAAGAACGGAAGCACAAAGTTAAGAAAAAACTAAACAAGACGAGGCGTGTCTCTATGTGTGTGTGTGTGTGTGTGTGTGTGTGTGTGTGTGTGTGTGTGTGTGTGTGTGTGTGTGTGTGTGTGTGTGTGTGTGTGCTATATACTATTTTTGCTCCGTGTTGTCTTACCAGCTTTTTGACAGAAGTATGATTTTCTACCAATTGTGGGCTTCTTTATCAAGAAGTGCTGGCTGATTCAAAAGTGACCAATGTGCCCCCCCCCCCCCCTCCCTTTGTTTTTGTTTTGTTTGTTTGTTTGTTTGTGTTTTTTTTTCTTTTTAACTACAGATCTCTCTCTCTCTCTCTCTCTCTCTCTCTCCCCCCCCCCCACCCGTTCATTCAGTTCCATCTTCAAAGTAAGCTGAATCTGCTGCGCAGCCAGTGCACACCGCATTGGCAATGCAACATTTACCGCGGTACGCCAAAATAAACCAGATTTACCTCCGCCAATATTTCTACTCTCTTCCGGTACAGACAGAGAAGAGAGAAAGAGAGAGGGTGAAAAAAAAAGCGAGAAAGCACAAAATGATAAAATAAAATCCGAGGCATTTCTTTCATCGCTTTTAGCTTTGGGTCCATACAGTTATCTGCCGGATCTCTTCCAAAGCCAGTCACATCATTATTATATTGATATATGGCGCGTATCTCATCAGCGCTATCTCTACAGACCACGCCTGACTTGGCTTGAAAACGCCGCGCCAACAACGGTCTCAGTATTCACGCAGTAGCTCAATGCGGTGGCCACGTTGATATCAGGTGCGAGATCGCGGATGACAAAAAAAGGGAAGCTATTCATGGAGGGGTTGCGGCCCTTCGCGTGCATTGAAATACATGATTACAGGTGGATGGTAGGTGAGGTTGAACATGGATTGGGGGGGGGGGGGGGGGGGAGGGGGGAGGGGAAAAAAGGGAGAGTTGAAAATGGTGTTTGGTGTCGTTGGATTCGAGGGGGTGGAGAGTGGGGTGATATTACTGTGACTCGTGACGTGTGTGTGTGTGTGTGTGTGTGTGTGTGTGTGTGTGTGTGTGTGTGTGTGTGTGTGTGTGTGTGTGTGTGTGTGAAAGAGACAGACAAACGGACAGAAAGAGAGTCCAGCATTTTTTTTTTACACACATTCTGCTGATCCTCTCTCGATCGATTTAAAAAAAAAAATTTTTTTGTTTTTACGAAGAACACCCACTTGTGTACTTAATCTTAATTACTTTCCTTGATTACACTTGAAAGTATTGCGGGTAAAAGAATTTTTTTAAAAGCTACAAAATCTTGACATTTCGTAACCTCATAATCAAAAGTAATGCAAAACAATTCAGCAACATTTAATGAATCGCTTTATGTGCATCACCCCATGTAACGCTGATTAAACCACCTCATGCATTTATGTATCGTATGCTAATTATCAGCTCCATGTATCGGATGATAACAACACCAACAGGCCGTCGTGGCTTTGTGAACAACCTGGGCATGTCTTCGAGCGGTGTCGGCGAACGCTGTGTAAGGGAGACAACCCGCCGTTCCCATTCATCATTTTGATAACGTTCATGGCAGTCGTTTCGTGGTCGGCCGGTGCTGTCGCTGCAAACAAAGCAAGTAAGAAAATATATTTAAAAAAAACAAAAAAAAAAAAACATTTGTCATAAATGTCGTCATAAATGAATGGGATCTATTCGTTCATAAATAAAAGAAAGAAAATCTAGCAATAATAAACAATAAAATCTAGAAATCTCTAGCAGTAAGAAAGTGCTGGCTACACGTAGAACTGACTTTTTACATGAGTGCAATAGTTTAGCTGATAAATATAAATATATACCGGCCCCCGTAGTGTAGTGGCTAGCACTTCGGACCATGGACCGGGAGACCCGGGTTCGAGTCCCAGCCGAGGCAAGCGGGATTTTTCATACCTAGGTCGGCTCCTACCCAGAGCGGGTGTGCTATGGACCCAATGGGGAGGCTGTTGCCACACAGCCGAGTTTCACCCACTTCACGGGTGCGACTTTGGGGGTGCTTCCCTTAGTATGACACGTCTTATGATGTGGATGATTACACGGCCGGCACCGCAGGTGCCGTAGTTCCCGGGCCTGGTTAATGCCGGGATATTTATGACAGAAAGCGTGGAATGCGGCCCTGTCCCGCAGTCCCAAACCGCACGGACCTCCATAGCATCATCTCACCATCATCCTCATCCCATCATCATGCATAATAAAAAAAATTGTCCCAGCTTCCGAGCCCTCCGTGGATTCTACCCATTACCTGGGAGGAACACCACTGAAGCTGGCAAAGAGTTGGGGCAGCAAAAAAGAAAAAAAAGATAAAAAAAGATAAATATAAATATAAATAAGAAAGTCAGTAACAAAGCAGGTGTGTACATATACGTAGTTATTCATGAATGAAATATTTCATAATATTTCATATTTAATACTTGGGCGGTCCGTGGTCTAGCGGTTAAGAGACTTGTCACCAATGCGAGAGGTCACTGAGGGGATCGAGTCCCACTCGGGGCAAAGAATTTTTCCTTCTCGTATGTGACACCGTTAATTCGAGCTGATCGTCGGGGGTTCTCTCCGGGTACTCCGGCTTCCTCCCCCTCTGATTTGGAAATGTTCAGCCCACCAAATTTGATAAATAAATGCAATTCCTAAATTTAAATAGCTGAGCTGACCCTTCGCACCACATGATTGTAATGTGTTTATGTCCAGTGTGTGAGAGAATGCGTGTGCTCCACGTGAGCGTGCGTGTTGGGTTCAGTTCGCGGCGCTTTGAGTTGATTCCTGGAACTGGGTAAAGCGCCTATACAATACTCATTATTATTATTATTATTATTATTCATAGATTGATTGAGTTCTTCGTGAGTGGTCACAACAAACGTGAGGCTAAAAAGAGGTTAAAAAAAGAAAAAAGAAATCAGTCAAAACGCTCCCCCCCCCCCCCACACACACACAGACACAATTTTTCTTCTTTTTTGTCCCCCCTCTCCCCACCCCCACCCCTCCCCTTTCAAAGATTTCGTAATACCGTGGCTGTTTTAGCCAAGTTACTTCGGAAAACAACATTACACTCACAAAAAATCTAAAACAAACAACTTTACACAAAAGAATTTTATCCTAAAATAAATATTCCCTCCGATGCCATTCCCCCTACTTCACCCCAAGAGAGCGACGAGAGAGGGGAGAGAAAAAACAACAACAAAAAAACCCCCAAAAACCCCTTCTCCTAGCCCTCCTGCAATATCCGCTGACTGAGATAAGCAGAAGCAAAAACAGATA
This sequence comes from Batillaria attramentaria, assembly GCA_018292915.2. Lineage (NCBI taxonomy): Eukaryota > Metazoa > Mollusca > Gastropoda > Batillariidae > Batillaria > Batillaria attramentaria. The sequence continues at coordinate 422,640 of JACVVK020000074.1, forward strand.
CGGATATTGGCAACAAAATCGAAAGAGAAATTTGTCTATTAGCCCGACATGCCAGGGCAAATTTTGTCTGGTATCTCAAACACCCTTGGGCCGACTTTCAGAGAATTCAATTCCAGCATGGTACCGCGGGGACAGAGCTAAATTGCGCGGAGCTGAGAAAGTACACACCAGTTACAGTATCAGATTTAGATCCATGGCACAGGGATATGTGGGTGCGTTTGTGTCGTATTTTACTCTGTTGAAGCATGTCAGTTCGGAGGGCGATGTTTCTGCAAATAAAATTTCAGTTTGAAACGCACCCAAGGATACAAGAACAAAGCAGTGTTATGGAACCCTGAAAGTACAAAACTAACGGATATCGGAGTTTATCATTTTATTTATTTATTTATATATTTATTTTTGCATTTTCTGATTTTTTTTATATATATTCTTTTCCCTTCCCCCTCCCCCTCCCTCCCCTCCTGAATCGTTGAATATGATACTGATGTGAATTTGGTTCAGAGTTGTCAGCTAACATCCGACGCAAACCCCCGTTTCGTTTCGTTGTGTTCCGTTGAAACTTAGTGGCTGTAAATAGTGTGGTCTACAAACGTATGCAAATAAAAGTGATCATGATAAGACTTATAATTCGCATTATTATACCTACTTCAGTCCTTCCGCCCACAAAAAAAAACAAAACAAAAAAACTTGAACGAAATGGAACCAGACGAAAACGAAGTGACGTTCGCTGGTTCTTCTAAAGTTTACTGATCATGTGAGCAGAACCAGATCCACTCGGTACAGACAGGCCATGCCGGAGTAGTGATTGTGTCAATAATTGTTTCGGGGCGCTTGGGGAGGAGAGACGGAGGCGGTGGGTGGTAGGACGAAGGGGAGGGAGGTCGGGCATAGGAGGAGGGGGGGGGGGGTAAACAGACGACTAAACTCACACACAAAAAAGCCCGAAGATCAAAGGACACAGCATCGGGATGTAAAAGTTCTATATCGCGCCTGACTATCGGGTCGAGCTGTCAAGTCCACGGTTACCGATAGAGTCGACTGGCCCGCGGGGGTCGGGGGAATTTGCCGAGTGATTCCCCTACCCAGGGAGATAGAACAGTTTTGAAAGCGATCACTGTGTGTGCTGATAATGCTTGCTACGCCTGCTGGCTTCGGGCCGGCCCGGAAAATTGATGATCGCTGCACCGTTTACCGCGCTAGTTTATCGCTTTAATATCGGAAGGGAGAGATTGGTGGGGCAACGAAAACTTTGGCGTGCTTTTGGGGCATATTTCATACCGCGGGTATACCCGGTGCAAAAAGAATATTTAGACCCCTCCACCACCCCCTCTTCCCACTCCCCGGCTGGGGCCGGGGAGCCTAGGTGGCCGAATGGTACAGCGTTGGACTTCTAATGCTCGGATTGTGAGTTCGTATCCCGGCTGGAGCCAAATATTTCTGCTGGCTTTTTCATCGTTGCCCCGTCCGCAGAAATGTTTGTCACCCGCATGTCGTGGAAAAGGACGTTAAACTCCCAAACACCCACCCACCCACCCACCCCCCGGCTGGTGCCAAATATTTGTGCTGGCCTTTTTCTGGTTGCGTCGTCTTTGATATCATCACCCTTATGTGGTGGAAAAGGACGTTAAACTCCCCAAAACCCACCCACCCATTCCTCCCCCCTCCCCCTCCCGTAAGCTGCAGTTTGCATATTGCCTTGAAAACAAAAAAAACAAAAAACAAGACACGAGATGGAGTACATCCTCAGCAAGCATAGGAACTTACACAATTGGTTTGAGCGGTGGTTTAATAAGTAGCACGTCGGACTTAGCCGCTGCGCTACTGAACGGCCGTCACCGCTGTCACGGCGATGAAGCGTGGATTCGAGCCCAGGTCGAGCTTGCGGTATGTGGTACCGGTTTTTCCTGGCTGCCGGGCTGCTTTCCTCCCCCAGCAATATTAAAAAAAAAAACAAAAAAAAACAAAACGGGATAGGTAGTTTGGGTGAAGCAGCCCGAATTTCCCGAAAGGGACCATAATAACATTTTTTTGTTTTTGTTTGTTTGTTTGTTAAGATAATCTATAATATTTAGACGAATTCCTGGAAACCCTTGGATACGTTGCGCGCCTCAGACCACAGGCACACCCGCTGTACTTATTTCTTGCTACGAAACACAGGTACACACACACACACACACACACACACACACACACACACACACACACACACACACACACACACACACACACACACACATTTGCATAAATTCGAACATCGTGCACGCTTTTCAGAAAATATTTACTGTATTTGCACGCACCACGCTAGACTGCAAATTCTATACTCAATATACAAGAAGTAATCTTTAAACCCTTGCATGCGCTCTTTGTCGTTCCAACAAAATAGCATTTTTTTTTAAATAAAAAAGAAAACCTGAAAAGGCGTTCTGAAATGCTGAAACAAATCTACGGACTTTCGAGTAAGTATTGATTTCAATGAGATTTAAGTAAAAACAAATGCCAAACCGCTACCTCGAAATCTCATACAGCATGTATCAAATGTTAGATCGCCTGAACAGACTTCTTTGTGTGTTTTGGGTTTTTTCCCCCCCTTAAAAAAACAACAAAACAAAACAAAACAAAACTTTATTGTCCCTTTCGGGAAATTCGGGCTGTTTCTCGGCCCAGGGGGAAGCGCGTCACATCTATCCTATTTTCAATTCAAGTTTTGCTAGGACAGGAAAGCCGGATAACCCGGAGAGAAACCCCCGATGAGCATCCCGGTAGCCAGCAGAACCCGGTATCACATGTCTCAAGCTCGACCTGGGCTCGAACCCACGCCGGCTCCGCCGTGACAGCGGTAACGACCGTTCAGTAGCACAGCGGCTGAGTCCGACGCGATATCTATTAGACCACCGCTCATCTCAATCAATCAGGCGATAAATCATATATTTGCTTCTGGTCCAAAACGCTCAAAAGGGTGTAAGCTTTAAAAATAAAGTACGGATATGTTATGTCCTATTGTAAGAATTCCCTTGTCGGTGCGATCATTTTTTCCCCCTGACAAAATGGTTCTGTTTTGAAACAGTTGCACACATGTGCACACATCAAAGTTGTGTAATTTCTCTTCCTGGTGCACTCTTTCTTTCAGACGAAAAATGAAATGATTACAATATTATTTGAAACAGTCGCACAAACTGTTATACACATCAAAGACTTACAATTTCAATTACAATAACAAAAGTTTGTATTCTCTCTCCCCCCCCCTCCCCCCGTTATCAGTACCATTATTAAATTGAAAAAGTTTACATTCTTCTATTTATCCGCTATCAATGCAATTTGATAACATTTATCACATTGTCAGAGTCTCCCGATATTTGTCTGTGTGTGCCTGAGAGACTGGAAAGTGGTTTGATATGAGTTATCTGTCCCTGTCAGTCCCAACAGCCCGCCACCCTATCGGTGTTGGTGAGGAGTGTTGTCTGATAAATTTCTGACAGCCCCGCCGGGATGTGACGGGCCGTCACGTGATCAGATACGGCATGATGGGAGCGTGGGACCGCAGAGCTAGCGAATGTAAAAGAACTGCGAGGGTTAAAGTGATGTATTCTTATTTACATTCATTTAGAAAAACGATTTCTTTAGTGTTGCGGGTGAATTTCATTGTGAATTATTGTCATTGGCCAAATTCAAATTTTCATCTAAATTTGATCGTCGATGGAGGCAGCGGGATGTGCCTTGCACTATAATTAACACAAAATTCATGGAAATCTTCTTCTTCTTCTTCGGGGAGCCGGGGTGGCCAAATGGTAGAGCGTTGGACTTCTGCTCGGATCGTGAGTTCGTATCTCGGCTGGGGCCAAATATTTGTGCTGGCTTCTTCATCGTTGCCCCGACCTTGATATCACTGTAATGCAGGCACTGGAGTGAGCCAACAGAAGCGCACTCGATGACGCGGCGACCACACTAAGCGCTCCAGCAGTGTAACAACAGTCGTAGAATTTGAATGTTCGACCACTAGCGCGAAGTGTAATTAACACCGTATCTCATTAAGAGCTGTATTAATCATCAAGATAGAGTTTTCGAGCCGTACAGGCGCACTCACTCACGAGCGAAACTGTTCTGAAACGTAAGTTGGCGGCTTAGCAAAGATGGAATTCGCCCGTTCAAACGAATGGAAAAGAGGACAACAAAAGAAAGAAAAAGGTGTTTGTACAAACTGCCCTAAGGTACTGACTTACACGTTTCTTTCTTGACAGCTGAAATATATTCAAAGAAACCAATTTTAACCTGCCGCAGGAAAACTGTAGGTAATTGTGGTTTAATTTTTGATAGTCACTCCTTTCTAAGCTTTGATTATAATTCATACTCCGATGAAAGATATTCAGATCAGGCCGAAAAAATGAATGCAGCTATTTCATCGTTTGATATTTCCTGTTGTAAAGCGGGAGAGTTTTGTCTGATCTGAAACGAAATCTTGGGAGTAGCCCGCTTTGAAGCCAAAGGTTTTATAATGAGAAGACAAACAGATATTTACACGTGTACACCGACAGACAGACAGACAGACAGACAGGCAGGCAGACAGACAGGCAAGCAGGCAGGCAGGCAGGCAGACAGACAGACAGACAGACAGACTCGCACCACTGAAAAAATTACAATTCCAACTGCTTTGTTTTGGCATAATGATAATAATGAGAAGAATAAGGCTGAATTGGTGTTTGGGCGTTTAACGCCCTTTTCCACCACGTAAGAGTGATATCAAAGATGGGGGGCAACGAGAAAAAGGTCAGTACAAATATTTGGCCCCAGCCGGGATTCGAACTCACGACCCGAACACTCTGAGTCCAACGTTCTACCATTCGGCTATTCCGGCTCCCCGATAGGCAGACAGATGGACATACCCGCGCCCCTGAAAAAATACAATTCTAACTGCTTTATTTTGGAATAATAATGATAATAATAATAATAAATTCGCCGAAACATACCGCAATATCTAATTTTGAATGAATATAAAAGTACAACCGGCATATGATATGACCTGGATTTTGACCAGTATTTCGACAGACGGCGAGGCTTTTCATAATGCTCCTGCAATCGATTCTACATCGCTACAAATGTGCTCAGCATTGCTCAGCGCACATTTCTCATGCTAAACGCTCGCCTCTCCGCACGTCCAAACGTTTCAAAGCCTGCATCCATGCGAAAATCACGACTCCGCGGCGAAAGATGGTGACAAGGGAAGTAATCAAGCGTGGAGTGCAAGACATTTTAGGACAACTCAACCTGTCGTACTGCGCAGGCGCCGGTTCCCTGGTGACACGACCGATAACCCTTTACTCCTTGTCTAAAAGCTGTGGGTTCCCCCAAGGGAAGGGAGGAACATGTCTTTGCGAGTAGTTGTGCCCCGTGTTGTGAGTTGTCCCCCTTGTTGTGAAGATCGCAGCGGGGATATTAAAACAATGGCGGCAGGGGGCGACGAATTTCTGACGCACACATCAAGTTCACATTCGCTAGATGAACACTGATAAAATTAAAAGCATGTATGCAGCCTAAAAGAGCAAAAATGCACTACCAAAGTTTGTAAGCAAACGTGACTGGCTTAGCGCGTCTCTCTCTCTCCCCCTCTCTCTCTCTCTGGGAGCCGGGATAGCCGAGTGGTAGAGCGTTGGACTCTCAGTGCTCGGGCCGTGAGTTCGAATCAGTCCCAGTTGGAACCAAATCATGATGTTGGCTGGCCCTTTTCTCGTTGCCCCGTCTTTGGTTTCACCGTTAGGTGGTGGAAAAGGACGTTAAACTCCGAAACACCCATCCACCCACCCACCCACCCACCCTCTCTCTCTCTCTGTTTATCCTTGTAAAATAAAGTTTCGTTCGTTCGTTCGTTCGTTCTGTTGCCCGGTCACTAGCACTGGATCTAAAAAAAAGTGACACAGAGTCCGTAAGACCGTAACTTCATCATGAGAAGACCAGCATATACTAATCATTCAAAAAATGTCATGTGTATTTCAAAACTGAAGACAGTGCAATATGTTATGCCAGTAATGTTTAAAAAAAGACGATGCGTCTCACTGATTCAATTTTATTCAGTTTAAAAGACGTGATCATTGTCCAAAGGGAAAAAATCCACTTCCATCTTTCAAGCAGAAATGTGCAGAATGCATTTACTTTCTATAACAATTTCTTATCCTTCAAGATTCCTCCGCTGTTGAAATTCCAGCAGTACAGCAAATTTTATGAGACGGATAACTTTCAACGGTACCCTTCATTGAAACTGACAGCAACATAAACACAAACGTACCGTTTATTATGGCTACTCGCGCTGCATGCTGGGAGAAAACTTGGGCAACGTAATCCGTCGGTAGAGAATTACGTCGACAAGCACCCTCGCACCTTCGAGATCCCCTGGGGGATGGGGGGAAGTGGGAGGGACAGCTTGTCTTCTTGAGCAACTGAGCCGACTCGTATTCGGGCTGCCCCCCGGGACTGACCAAATTTTTCTGGCCCGGAAAAACAAACACGCAGTCGCCACCGACCACGATGTTGTAGAAAGAGTGGTTGCTTGTGGGCAAAAGTTCTACCTGCTTGGATTAGGTGTAAAAGCGGCTTCGAAGAGGTGGTCAAGATTGTGGGTGGAAGAGAGAGAGAGAGAGAGAGAGAGAGAGAGAGAGAGAGAGAGAGAGAGAGAAACCTTTGACAATGACGATGACAAACCTTTATTTTTCAGCGGTAGAAGATGTTGGCGTTCGGCCAGAGAGAGAGAGAGATGATGATGATGATGAAACTTTATTTCTCAACGGTAAAAGTTTTGACAGAAATTCGCCAGTTTGCAAACTTGCCGTTGCTAATACTACAGAGACTATCTACTAAGGGAAAAAAGGGAGCAAAATATAAAAGGTATTATGCACTAAACTACAAGAAACAAAACCATAGAGAAAAACGTCCATCAGGTCAAAACGCATTCACACACACGTACGACCTTTGTAAACACAAATCACTGATATAATACTGAATTGATGTAAAATAGAAAATCAAAATAACAAGTTGCCGCGTAACGTACGTTACGTGCGATCCATCAGGTACTGTTTGAGTGCACGCTTAAACGTAGAAGTAGATATATTTAGTTTCAGGTGTGAAGGGAGAGAATTCCATTGTAATGCTCCAGCGAAGGAAAGGCTTGTTTTGAATAAGTCAATACGGGGTAATGGTAAGCGCAGGATGCCATTCCTCGAGGTCCTCTCATGCTGCTGATTTAAATTAAAAAGAGTTTCCAGATATGGTGGCATTGTCTCGTTGAAGATTTTATGTATGAATACACACTTATTGTAAGTAAGCTGGTGTTCAAGGCTAAGAAGATTAAGTTTGAGAGAGAGAGAGAGAGAGAGATTGTTGCCACAACTATTTTATATCTTGCCGTTGCTGTACTACGATACACGTTATCCCCTTACCCACATCCCCCCCCCCCAAAAATAAAAATAAAAAATAAAAAATAAATAAATAAATAAATAAATAAATAAATAAAATCTACTATTGGAGTTAAACTAACACACGAAATCAGCTCTACAATAGACCGATAATATATTGCTGTTCCCCAGACTGACGACGATAATGTCGATGACGACGACGACGATGATGATGATGATGACTGATGATGATGATTTATTTGGATAGCTTTCACTGGCATTCATGCCCATCTTAAAAACACAGTCTTCAAAATATAAATGAAAGGCGTATGCTCCTGAATACCTACAAAACTAAGACATAGAAGACAACATAAAAAGAACCACGAGCATGCAATCAAGCAAAAAACCTGAAAGATAAAAACACCTATGTGGGTACACGACAAAAAATACAGAGAGAGAGAGAGAGAGAGAGAGAGAGAGAGAGAGAGGGGGGGGAGAGAGTGAGAGAGAGCCCCTGTTGTTCCAGACCTCCTTGACCACCACCTCTCCAATTCCCTCCTAATGGAACCGACAGGTTCGGCACATGACCACGTCCACCAAGAATAGCTCGAATCACACACGAAAGCCGCTCGCCACTCGCTATTCTGCGCTGAGCGTCCCCCACCCGGCGGGCAGTTGCAACCCGATCCTGATTAGCCGAAGTTCGATTCCAGAATCTGCAGGTAGTAAACAGCTGGCGCTTAACGGTCATTCTGAAGGCGGTGCACGTGACTTAACACGTGTCAAACAAGTGTAGCTTTCTGCCACTCACCTGTCGTTGGCTGTTATTCAACGTTTGAAAGCGCGTGCATTTCGCTTTCATTGCAGCCGATGCACCTCCTTCCTAATTCCGACTCTCTCACTCTCTCTGTCTCTCGCCTTGTTTTTCTTTAAAAAGGTGCAAGAACATCGGGGTAAGCCAAGATTGCGGAAAAATTCTCCGGTGCAACATGGATTTACCCCCCCCCCCCACCCCTCTCTCTCTACTCTGGATCACCCGTATGTGGTGGAAAAGGACGTTAAACCCCCAACCCCCCACCCTCTCTTTACTCTGGTACAGCGTTCGACTTCCAGTGCTCGAATCATTGCTGGGGTCAAATATTTGTGCTGGCTGTTACATCGTTGCCCCGTCTTTGATATCACCCGTACGTGGTGGAAAAGGACGTTAAACCCCCAAACACCCACCCTCATTCTACTCTATTATACTGACCTTTACAGTCTTCAGCTGTGTATCGTGATATCGTGTGAACTGTCGATGTGGTACATGAGGGGAGAGAGAGAGAGAGAGAGAGAGAGAGAGATATGACGTCAATTCCGTGAACTAAACATTTGACGTCAGCCTCACTGACGCAGGTCGTCTGACACTGTGACAGACGGGATGCTTGTTCATGTGGTGTGGTTTAGAATGAAAAACGTGGGATACTCGTGCGTGGTACGAAATAAACTTTTAAATCCGCCATCCTGAAGACTGAGCCCCGTGAATACAAGCACTAAAAAAAAAAAAAAAACCCGAGAAAAAAAAAGCAGTATGGGGATATAATATGGTACCAACACGTACATGGCAATAACTGAGAGCAGAACTTTTGAATCCAAGTAGCATTCCGCAGTCTCGATTAGCCCCCTTGGCCTCTCTCACTCTCAGTCCGTGTTTTCTTTAGCAAGGTGCAAGAATGCCCCTGCAACTGCAAACTAAAATGACAGGTAGCATTTCGGCCGTGCTCCGCCAAGAAAAGCTCTACTTTAGTCTCTCTGTAATCTACAAAGCGCTGTTCTCACACGGCTCTTCATTCAAGGATATGTACGAGAAGCGAACGGACTTTGGAAATTTTCCCTTCAAGTAACTGTATCGGTTTGCGTCTGGTCCTGTCCAGGGTAAATATTTGTGTCTAGACCGTGAAGTATGCGGTCACGCTCTCTGATTGCCTCCCTTTGATCCGGGTATCTGCGACGTCATCGACACCGGCAAATGGACTCCGGGGGAAATGGACAGAGTGTTGCGCGCTAAGGCCAAAGCGACTGACTCTGCCGCCTTTGATGTACAATGGCTCGGGTAAAGAGTTGTGAAGACCGAAGAGAAAACTGACAGGAATAGTGTGGTAACTCAAAACATCTGTCTGGCCTGTTGGTATTAAAAACTTTTTTTTTTCCTTTTTCTATTGTCATTTTTCTCTTTTTTTTCTGTTTCCCCCTTATTTTCCTCTCTTGTTTTCCCCCTTTCTTACAATTTTCAATCCGAGTTTCCTAAATGTGTGTTCTAAATGTGTTGTTGTTGTTGTTTGTTTGTTCGGGGTTTTTTTGTTTGTTCGTTTTTGGTGTTTGTTTGTTTTTTTTAACCAACACGTCAAACAGCTATACGTGGTGGAAAAGGACGTTAAACTCCGAAACACCCACCCACCCACCCACCCACGTCAAACAGATCAAGGTTTTGTGGCTTCTTACAAAAGGA
>JACVVK020000074.1:435000-452500 GCA_018292915.2 Batillaria attramentaria
TGTCTATACGCAAAACTAGACAGTCGTCTTCAAGTCGAACACTCATACAAGGCCCTTTGGGGCAGCGACAATGTTGTCCAACAACCCTTGGTTATGTGCCCCCCTGCAGGAGTAATGACCCTTGTGTGTGCGTATAACTGTCATTTTTTTTTCACACTTTAAAACAACAGTTTTTGTGTGAAATCTTTTCTTCCTTTAAAACAATCAATGTTCATAGGAAGTGCATGAAAAAGATGTGTACAAATAACAAAGAAAACTGAAGCACTTGGAAAATAGGCAGAATGTCACCATCGCTCACTGACCAATGAACGAACGCGGCTCGTAAACCACTGACTGGAAGCACAGCTGGAGCCTCCTTTCAGCAAGCTTCCTTGCCTGAAGATGACAGTAACAGCATTTCTTGTTGGACGAAAAATTACTTACATGACAAGCCTTGTCACGTTTGTGAAGCCACGATTGCACCTGACGAAAACTTACAGGTTTCTATGGCCAGAGCTGCGTAGAAAGTTTGGGTTGATGACCAGTCACTCGGAATCCCGTTAATTTTTGTTCTTAACTGTTTCACCTTCACGATTTTGTGATTAAAGACAGCCAAGTCTGTGATAAATGTCTTGGAATATCGCCAGTTCCACTTTCTCATCAGCTTTATGAACCCGGCATTTCAGCGTAGACAAAATCGATGATGTTATTAGTATTCAGGGCCTGCATGTAATAGTCGAGGTTAGGGCTTTTAGCCCCGGGTTAGAGCCTAACCTCGAACTAAACTAGCTCTAGGGTTAAATTTTCGGTTTGTTGTTGTTGTTGTTGTTGTTGATTTAAATCAGGAAGCGGGTCCATTCCAGCAAGGTGCCTATGCCTAGAAGGATTTTTGTCTTTCTTTCTTTGCTTCCTTTTTTTTAAAATTTAATTTTGTTTTGGGGTTTCTTTTGTCCTAGTCTAGGTTAGTCACATAGACGTGGGTTAAATTAACCTCGACTTTTACATACGGGCCCAGGTCGAAATGTCGGAAAGCCATCAGAATCGTATAATAAAAGGATTCATTATTCATCATTCGTATCCACTCATATCGCTCAGCACCTAATCACGATTTAACTCAGTCGATACTGATCGCATCGATCCCGACTTTCGACGTCAGCTTTTTTTTTTTTTTTTTTTAGCACAAGACAGCCGGCTGGGGTCGCGATGATCTGTAGGAAAAGAATTTGCAAGCCATCACCGGCATCGAGGTCACGTGATCAGAAGGAAATGAGTGTCAATGAGCGTCAAACGATATGTGATATGTGATTTGGCATTGAGTGGACTATGTTTATTTGGGTGATACTATTACTGACAGAAAGGGAGGGGGGGGGGAGGGAGCGGTATGTGTGTGTGTGTGGGGGGGGGGGCATTTTACCTTTCTGTCGACACTGAGTTTCAGTTCCAAGGGTTACATGCGTGAAAATTTGCATAGTATTTCAAGTTTATGTTATAATTATAACACGCATTTTCGTCTGAAAATTGTACTGTTCTTATGGGGTTTTTGTTGTTGTTGTTGTTGTTTTTCCTTTTAACCCATAGAAACGACCAGTGTGCAGAGGTATGCACGGGAAAAATCACCCAGTAGCGAGTGAGTAACGTATTGGACGAAAGAAGCAAAATTTCGTCATCTGCAGTTTTCGCAACGTTTTTCAAGCTCTACTGGGCAATATGTTGGTGTTTCTTACTCTCCGCCTTTTCTTTCGTCCTCTTACCCCCATCCCACCCCACCCACCCCCTATCACCGCACCACCAGCCCACTCCCCCGCCACTCAAGCAATCGCCCCACCCTGATCCCATAATAGGCTCTTGTTTAGACTGGTGGGCGGGTGGCCATGTTTGTGGAGCCGTCCACAGCAGGGGGTCTCGCTTCTCTCGCGCTCTGTTTACTCCGGCCATTTAACAGGGTGCGCGCGCAACACGCTGTCACGTGACCAAGCAATAACACCAATCGGATTCGAAGTCTTGCTTCTGTGTTTACGTAGCACTTTTGTTTACCTGTGCATCGTGGGATGCCTGTAGTTCTTGTCTGAGAGGAATGCGGCTAATGAACTTCCTGAACAGAAAGTAGAGTTTTGCAATTTTGTATTTTCATAATGATTATAGAGCAAATCATATAGTAATTTCAGCACACACTGTGACGTCACGGCGCGCACACACACACACACACACACACACACACACACACACACACACACACACACACACACACTTCCGGCATTCAAAATGAGTAATTTTGCAGAGCAACTGGTGATGAGCAGTTGACTCTGGACTGATATAGATTCTTCATGCTCTTGTGAAAGTTTATCAAGGTGCTTGAAGCTGTAGCCTGGCCGAACTTATTTTTTTGTATGCTGTCTATTTGTGGTTGAACCATCGCAAGACAGATTTTATTGACTCAAAAAGAGATATTTGCCCTGGCCGGGGACTGACATATTGTAACAAGATGGAACACGATAAATTATGTTAGTAAGTAGTAAATAATATTAAAAAGGGGGCCATGTTTATGTTCAGTATTTGTGCAGCCTGCCTGCCCCCCTCCCTCCCCCGTCCCTCTCCTCTCTCTCTCTCTCTCTCTCTCTCTCACTCTCTCTCTCTCTCTCTCTCTCCGTGTGTGTTACGAAGGAGGAAGGGGAATATTTCCGTCAAGTGCAATGGAATTAGAAAACTGGCCCAATAAGTCAAGGTCAGCGAAGGCCTAAATCCAGTCAGTCCAGCACGTTGTTATCTACGTGTCGTTAATCACCTTCACAGCAGTCGATCCCTGACCAGTCTTGTTATCTCCACACCAGCACGCTTACCTGTCTTGGTAAAGCCACGGTACTGCAGATCTCTGATGCAATTCGTTTAAAACCCCGGCTCTCCTACCGAGCCCCAACTGAACCCCGGAACCGGAAACGGCCGCAGCCTCCTTCTGACCGTCGAGCACGCGCCAGAAACCACGGGAGGCAACTCTCTTTGCCAACGGCGCGGCAGAAGCTGGTGAGGCCCCCTCCGGGATTCCCGCAAGGCGCCCGGCGTAGGTCTGGCTCCATGGAAGATGGGGTGTTTGTTCAACATAGCGATCCGCTTGTGCTGTTTTCAAAACAAATAGTTCCCTGGCTGGAATTAGCGGAGTAATAGCACGGCTGTTGCTGCATGTGCACCTTGTAATGCTGTTCTTAAGCATGTACCTGCAGCCGCTTTCTACTCCGCCTGGCGGAGCTGCTGCGCCCAAGAGCGATTCTTGCATCTGATAGCGCAGGCCGTCGTTTAGCCGTGCAGGAGAATGCTGCGTGTCACCTCAGCCCCCACCAAGGCTCGGCTAAACATCGGCACGGATCACTTGCCGGCGTCTGAGAAACGGCCCAAGCGGTTATGAAACGCATGGAGCTTATAGACCCTTTTTACAGCTGACACTTCATCTGCAAAAAAGGACCTAAGCGCTTTTGAAATCTGTGGCATAAGGTTTTTTTGTTTTTTTTTTTGGGTGGGGGTGGGGGGGGGGGGGGGCAGATGACGATAGATTGCTTGCCGGAGTCTGACAATCCTGCAGACTCCTGTCATAGAAACTGTCTCTTTGCTGGGTGATGAAAAGAACTAGTCTAGAGGTTTTTGTTGTTGTTGTTGTTGTTTTTAACAAAAGGGCTTAAGCGCCTTGAATTGATAGGCACTTAAACCTTTTTTTTTTCCCCCAGAAGACAGTAGTTATCTTTCTCAAGCTGTGTGTGATTACACAACCCCGGTATCAGGAAAACCCTTACCGGCGGTACAACAAATTACTTTCTCTCCAAAACAAAGAGTTCACTCACTCTGATGTCTGCTTTCATTGTCGACCCCGACCCCCCCCCCCCCCCTCCCCTTGTAGCAGAGCTAGACCCAATGCAGTCAGATCGCAAACTCATCGCCGAGGAGAAGTCTGTGAGGCAGAGACACGACCTGCGTCATTGTCGGTACAACAAATTACCTTCCATGCAAAACAAAGAGTTTGCTGACTCTGATGTTTGATGTCTGCTTTCTGAGTGACACCCGACACATCTCACTTGTGGTAGAGATATGCATCATTATGCATTCTAGACTGCAAAAAATTAAGGCCGAAGCGGGTTTTGTGGCAGAGAGAAGGCTTCCCTGATTGTCATACCCGAAAGTTCTCTTGGAAGTTCAGTGAACGACCTAAGGTTTTTAGGACACAATATTGCTTGTATGATTAGCTGTATCTACACCTGGAAAAAAAGGTCCGAAATGTTTTTTGAAAATTCATGGTGCTTAAGGCCTATTTCCAGATGACGTTTTCAGTCATTTCCCTTTAACTTCTGAGTCACGACATGTTTGCTGACCGCAGCAACAAGCATGTCATTACGCGGCATCTGATCTAAAACGCATTGTGACATCATCCTCTCCATCTTGATGCATGTCCTCCAGTGCAACAAACGGGGTTCCTCGTGGTCGAGATGGTTCACTTGTGACGGTATTAGTTGCTTTCAGATGACGTACCTCCCGAATCCTTTGATTGTTAATTTACTGCACTTGCTCACGTCTTTCTCGGCTTAGGAAGCAACCAGAAGCCGTCACCTTGGAGAGAAAAAAAAAACCGCTACTTCCTCGAAACAGCCTCGAAGACGACACTGACGAGATTTCACAGAGATGGGTTAGGACGCATAATTATGAGTTTTTCATAGCGCAAAGATGTCATTATGATTATGCAAGTGAACGAAACTGAACTGAACTAGTCTTCAACTTGATCTGTCCTATGCCGCGGTGTCACAGATCTGTCTATGTAGCTGAAGGCCAATCGCCTATTCCGTAGCAGATGACTAACCAGCTGATAACTACAGTATTATACAGTTAAGAACCTGGCATTATATACTTTTCTAGCCTTAAGAAAAAGACAACAGTTGCTCGGCTGAGTTGATATACTTCATTTTGCATTTTGGTTATTTCATGTACAAGTACTGATGTGTATAAGAATGTCTGCGTGTCACTCTCAGCTTTGAATGGGCCTAAGGCCTATCAATAAACAATTGTGATTCTGATTCTGTCCTGGATTTATCCAATCGATGGATGATTGTGTGCTCCGGATGTCAAGATCCAATTGCCAATGGCTAGGCGTCAACATGTATCAGTTCAAGGTCAGACTGGTGAATTCAGTTCTCGCACACAAAGTGCAGCCTGAAAACAGTGGAGTCGGGTCAAGCACTCTTCGACCCACAATTCTTAACCTTCACCCGTGACACCCAAAGCATGTCGGCGGCTAAATGGTTTATTTTTCAAAAAGACATCGTTTACGGAGGGAAACTGAGTTGGGTTTCCAAACAGCGAGACGGGCCAGGTTTACGACGCCATCGTCTGGCGTGTTGCCATTTGCGGTGACTAGGGAATCATAGCTCTCGCGAGACTTCTTCCGCTTTCGCTGACGCCACCGACGCACGCGCCCCGCGCCAAACGTTCCCATAATGACCTTGTCGGTGTCTCTGCTTCCGGTTCCGCCCGGCAAGCGCCTTGTGTTTTGGCGGAGTTGCAATTTTTGCGCCATTTTGCTGGGCTTAAGACGGGTATTACTCGGACATCTGTCTACGCCGAGGAAAGGGCAAATGGCAAGGCAGGAAAGAATGGAACAAACTACCTTGATTTTCGGCCGCGATCGGGGGAAAGATAGCAAGGGGTAGAAAGATGGCTAGGAGCAGATAAAAGATTTCGCTGTGCAAAGGTGCGTAATCCCTCCCCCTTGTTCCACGCTAATCGCTCATTACGCCCCCTTGGCCTCGGCCTCCCTGCCGTGCCGCCTGCAAAGCGAGAGGAAAAGTCAATGATCTCTCAGAGATCGCTCAGAAGCAACACAGCTGTCGTAGGATTCTCGAGGTGGGGCAAGAGAAGCTCAGGCGCCACCTCCCCCTGGTGGTGGGTTCTCTCCCTTGCCTGGTGGTGGATAGTGGCGGGTTGTCTCCCCTGCTATTACCCAATCTTCCACAAGGCTAATTAGCGATTACTCAGCCACGCAACCCATGGTGATTAGCCACGCGCGCCCGGGCCTGGCATGCGGTGCGCGTGCTTTACACGTCAGTGGAGTCGAGTCCTGTGATTGGTGATCGCTCGGCTTGTCGCTCGCGCCGACTCAAAGGGAGTCAAAGACTCTTTCAAGCAGACGACAAAAATCACTTCGGGATGGTTTAGAACGAGCCCCTGCTGTCCTCGTGATAGCCGCCATAAACGTCTAATTAACAAAGCCGCTGTCTTTGAAAGTTTATTTAAAAGAAAAGGACCGGTAACTCTTCTATCTCTTCTCCTCAATTGGTTAACCTTAGAGCTCATAAAAGCCGCGGTGAAAATTGGAAACGCACCACGTTGGAACAGCTTGTACTGTAGTTACCGATGATACAGACAGGATTAATCAGAACAAACTAAGTACGTGCAATTTGATTATCTGTCTCTTCTCCTCATATTTCTGCCATTCTTGGATCTTGGGTCGCATCAGTACAGCCGGCCGAGGTCAAAGGTCTTTCCGACAGTTTAATGCAAATAGGATGAATGTAAAGTTGAAACAGATTTTAATGTGGTTAGTGAGGATACAATCGAGGGTGGGTGGGTGGGTGGGGTGGATGTTTGGAGTTTAACGTCCTTTTCCACCACATAGGGTGATATCAAAGACGGGGCAACGATGAAAAAGCCAGCACAAATATTTGGCCCCAGCCGGGATCGAACTCACGTCCCGAGCATTAGAAGTCCAACGCTCTACCATTCGACCACCCCGGCTCCCCGCGATACAATCGAGAAGTAATTTGGATAAACTAGGCCCACGCTAGAACGTTAATAACATTTTTTTTTCCAGAGTTTCCTATGACTGAGCACTGACGGACGGTGTAGCTGAGGATTCCGTCTTCGTTGTTAGAATGACACAGGGGTCAGTTTTTGCTCAGTCATCTTTGATATTACTGACTTTATTCAAGTCAGTTTTCGTTTGGCGTGGGTGTTTGGTGGGTGTTCGGGAGTTCCACGTCCTTTTTCACCATGTTTGAGTGGTACCAAAGACGGCCGGGGCAACGAGATAAAGGCTAGCACAAATATTTGGCCCCAGCCGAGATTCGATTTCACGACCTGACCGGAACATTGAAAGTCCAACGCTCTACCATTCGGCTAGTCGTTTCGTTTGGCGGAGAAAAGCAACTGGTGAAGACAAAAACAAACTTCCTTCGTCTTTGCACACGCAAGATGTGGGTTTTGTTGTTGTTGTTGTTGTTGTTGTTGTTGTTGGGGGCGGTCGGTGGTCTAGCGGTTAAGCGACTTCGTCACCAATGCGAGACGTCAGGTTCGAGTCCCATTCGGGCACCGTTCATTCGGGCCGATCGTCGGAGGTTTTCTCCGGGTACTCCGGCTTCCTCCCCCTCTGCTTTGGAAATGTTCAGCCCACCAAATTTGAAAATGAATGCAATTCCAAATTCCGAAACTTAAATAGCTGAGTTGACCCTTCGTACCACGCGATTGTAATGTGTTCATGTCCGATGCCTGAGAGAATGGGTGTGAATCACGTGAGCGTGCGTGTTGGGTTCAGTTCGCGGCGCTTTGAGCCGATTCAAGAAATTGGGTAAAGCGCCTTTGCAAAACTCAGTTATCATTATTATTGTTGTTGTTCATTTGGTTGTTCTCCCCGTTTTCCTACATATCAATACGTTGTTTTGTTTTATGCTGCTTGTTCGGTGTTTGTTTGTTTGTTTGTTAGTTTTTGTTTTTTGTTTTTTGATAAAGTCCAAACATTTCTTTCAAATCAGAGTATCACAGTTACCTGAATAATGCAGTGTTGGGACATGGAAGTTTGCGTGAGGTCTCAGTTTCTGTGACCCGTGGTCATGACCACAACGTTCATGGTTACATGCAGAAGTGATCGAGGCTTCTTACAGGTAACGGAACAACGCGTCACCTGCCTTCTTGACATGCATCACAGCCAGACATCAGAATGTGTCTGGGAGTCTGTCATAATTGGTGCTGACACCAAGTAGGTACTTGAAGCTGCAGATGACGAACGATAATCGCTCTAGACACTTCAGCAGCCGCCGATTGTGATCGAGAGTTCTCTCGCTTTTAGCTTGAAAACGAAGCGTTGATCTGCCTGTTCTGGGTAGCTGACTCTGTGACCGAAGGACATCCGCTCCCTCCATTCTCTGCCTCTGCCCCCCCCCCCCCCCTCAATGCCACCACCTCCCCCTTTCCTCCCACGCCCTCTCACCATCCTCCACTTCTATCCCTCTCCTGCTGGTCACAGAGTGCACGGGGCTTCTTTGCCACTCTTTGGCTCGTGCAAATGTCAGACAACACACGTCCTTGAATCCCCCCCCCCCCCCAACAAAAACAACAACAATAATAAAAAGACAGACAATGGTTTCCAGAAGCCGGCAAGACATGTCCACAAGCTGCATGCCAAAAAATTAATGAAGTCTGCAAAGTGAACTCAAGTCATGTGCGGCTGGTAAGCAGGTAAGCTAGGGTTATTAAGCTAAGCGTCCCAGCCACAAGAGTGACTAGAGATAGCTAGCCCTAAGAGGCGAGGGGGTGGGGGGAGGGGGAGAGGGGCTGGTTTCCGAAGGTAACACGGAAACAGTCCAGGTTAACACGGCTCAGTCCAGTCAGTCTGATTTGATGTATCCTTGGCTGTGATGGACGTTACACAAACTGAAACAGATGTAGTTATACAGTCAAAGGAAACAGTTCCTAAGTGCAATGGAACTGTCTTGTCGGCAAGGAAAACCCATGTACGATTGATAGGCATATGAAACCTTGAAACCTTCAAAACAAATCTAAAAACCTACCTGTTTTCACCTCAAAGCTCCGTCTAACCTCCCTCCGTCTTTCTCAATCTCCTTATTAAGCACCATACATGCAGTTGCCCTGGCCCTGAACCTTCACGTCTATCTGTCTCTTTACCTGTACTCTAAGCGCTTCGAACTACCTTCCATGTAGATTAAGCGCTATATAAATAAAATAAATTAATAATTAATTAATAATATGCATGTATTTACGTTGTCTGCATTTTTCACGGGTGGTGTTGTTGTTGTTCCTGTTGTTGTTGTTGTTGTTGTTGTTTTACAAGAAGGCAAATCTAAAACAGACAATCAAACCAAACCAGAATGAAAACAAAACGGAACAGCTGCGTGCTAAGACTCACAAACGATGTATTCTGTGCCCATCGTCACAATCATGTCTTGCCGAGCCAAACGAACCGGCAGACAGTCCAAGGGAAGCAATCACGTCTATACTGGAACTAATGATCGTTTATTCGGGTATTCTCCCCTGGCTTATGTGGCTGGGGGACGTACAGCAAGACATGCTACACGAAACAGACGCTTATATCAAGGAAAATGCTTATTTTCATATAACGCATCGAAATTTAAAAAAAAAAATCCACACACAGAACAGCTAGAGAGTCAAGTGTGGGTTAATTTTAAAGAAATTCCAACTGATGTGTACTCACTGAGTTCAGTCTTTGCACTGAATGACTGCAGCGACCCCCCCTACCCCCTCACTGGCTCTTCTGTCGTCTGCTAGCTAGTCAGCCAAGATAATTGTACAGCTGCACATGAACACAAGTAGTCTAAAAGCCAGGCCCAAACCAGGGGTCAATTTTATTGTTGTCACTGACTGACTCTCACCGGCCTGGCATGGATCTTACGAACGAAAGCAACAAACACCCCCAAAACTGTCAACCCCCCCCCCCCCAACAACAACAACAACAACAACAACAAAAAAACTCCACGAAAAAAGCAAAATTTTGGAACTATAGTTAGCGGAATGCCTACATGCCTCGGACGACACTAGCGCTGTGTAGCCTGTAAATTAAGCGCTTGGATAGCGTGGCTTTGTCGTACTAGGGGAAGCTACTACGTATGACTGGCAATTGCTGACTGTCTTGCAGGGTTGTTTCCCTTGGACCAATAACTTCTGTGCCGAAATGGTCATCCTGCCGCTTGCTTCGCTGTAGATAATAATTATTATGCTTTGCTGCGCGCAGGACGTACAAGTACTAATGAATCTTCGTGTGGATCAGATTGTGAAAACGGAAAAAAAAACTTGATCAACAGTTTCGAAATATGAAAATGCAGCTTTCACTCATCATTTATTTATTATGAAATATGCTAAGCACCTCTATAGAAAAACTATTTGCTTCTATTCTTGTTTTAAATAGCAGAAATGTATCGTACATAATTTTATTTTACCGTGCGTTGTTATAATGAACAGTTGATTAAAGGATACGTTGGCATGTGTTTGAGTGACAGCACACGCTAAAATAGCAAGTGCGTATTTTTTTTTTTAAATAAGCACTGTGTGTTTGTTTCTTTGTTGATTGCTTTCATCTTCTCTTTTTACTTCTATATTTGACAAGTGACTGAGTGTATTTCATTGCTTTCATTATGGTACTTAAAAAAAAAAAATATATATATATATATATACATAATTATATTCATGTAGTATGTACAGCCGTCTCTGTTTTGGCCTCTCTGTATGTCTCTCTATCCCCCCCCCCCCCCACACACACACCCAACAAAACACACACACACACACACACACACACACACACACACACACACACACACACACACACGCACGCACGCACACACGCACGCACTCTCTCTCTCACACACACACACACACACACGCACGCACGCACGCACGCGCACGCACGCACGCACACATACACACACACTGGTACGCTGGATCAACACCAAGATTGTTATAGCGATTATCTTTATTGGATGATAAACAATTGAAAACAATGTAATAATTATATGTGTGCAACACCTCTCCTTTACATAATACTGGTTGTGGCCAAAGATGATGACGTCATGGGACTGGTTTCCATGACGACAATTTTAGAGTAAAGTTCTCTATACAAAAGAAAAATTTCTTCACACCAACTCTTCTGTACACGATACATCAGCGAAGCAGAAAGCAAAAAAAAAAAAAAAAAAAAACCCTGTAGGAAACTAAGCATCGCTTACAGCATTTGGGTAAATTCTCTCAGTGTCATTTTTTCCCCACATTTTTTTTGTCATTTTTTGTACACCACAAAATCCACCGTTCGCTAATTTTAGCAAGATACTCGTGTACTGACTCGGTTTCATTTACTCTACAGACGTTGAAAATGGACAAGGATATCTTGTCTGACTTTCCATGGAAAAATATATTGACAGTCACACCAGGCTGCTTTGTTGTTGTTGTTGTTTTAGTGTTGTTGTTGTTTTGGTTTTTTGTTTGGTTGGGTTTTCTTTGTTGTTTCTATGCATTTCTAATTACACTTTTCTCCCGGTGAATGAAACTGAGAAACACAGCCACGAAAAAAAAACAAAAAACCGGTACAGATGCAAAAAATAGCACGCCTCTACCTATCAAAAGAGCTGTGATATAAAAATAGAAAATCTGTCAAAAAAAAATGTACCCTTCTCCGAGACTGGGCGGCGGAGAGAGAGAGAGAGAGAGAGAGAGAGAGAGAGAGAGAGAGAGAGGCAGACAGAGAGACAGGCAGACAGAGGGAAGGTAGTTACAGAAAATGTCATGGTGAGAGAGAAGTAAAAGATTGCACATTGTGTATACGACCACAACCAAGTCTTCTTGGATTTCGTGGCTAAGTTTCTATGTATGAACCGACCAATGATGTACAATATTAACTTTATAACCCACGTTACTGGGTGGTTTAATAACCATTATAACACGGGGGCGTGGCCTGTGAACCAAATTCAAGTACCGAGACCCATAACTTGTTGGAATTAGTCACAGAAGTGTGTTTAGTGTATATTACTGCGTCTACTGTTTTTACTTGGAAATGGCAAGTTCATGAGCACAGCTAGGGGAAAAAATTGTATGTACAAGACAGCTAAACGCGAGACAGGGTACTTTCCAACTATATTTTCATCAAGCCCTCCCATAAGTAAGAATTTACTAGTGTGGGCACGAACATCGGTCGGGTTAAGACGGGGCGTTGACGTTATCCCAGCTAATCTGTGCGCATCCCCCTCTGTGCAGCTTACACGAGCGAAGTCAGTAACGGATTTCAGGCACGTTTCGGCGTACAGTGTTACAGATCTTCCGTCTGGTGAAATCTTCCCTCATACCATCAATTACGAAGCGCTTTGTTTGTATGACGTGACATAATTATGAGACCTGAATGAGCGACCGACCAGGCCTTGACTGGAAACTCAGACATTCATTTCGCGTCACACGATGACGCTAAAACAAGCCTGTGGAACCCCTGAAAGGCAAATGAATAAATAACTTATAAATACCTGTCACCTTGAGGCCCCCCCCCCAAAAAAAAAAAAATGTTTACAAGCCTCGGTTCATTTCTGCAGTCTGCAGGAACTCTACTTAAAACCTGAAATAAATAAGTAAGCAAATAAATAAATAAATAAAATATACAAATATAAATAAATAAATAAATAATAAATCACAAATAAACGTCGACCTCAGCTATGTTCGCGTCCTAGAAATTAATAACATAAAAACGAAAAGATGTTAATTTGGGCGCATACTTCAGCATGAGAAGCAAAGCACTCAAGCTCACGTGAATCTCTACAACGCTTTGCCAATTAGTAACTTAAGCGCGGGCAATTGTTAGAAGCTGCAATAGTGCGTGAAATCAAGCATGGCAAGGCGAAACACTCAAGCGTGACCAAACACACTCACAAACACACGCACGTACAAACTCCGAGTCCATACTTAATAAAATCTAGAAGTTAAGTAAGCTGTCGAAATGCTTTCAAAATACACATAATTATACACATAACGACTTGTACATTGTTTGAGGAAATAAGTTACGGACGGACATAAAGAACTGTTGGACATCAAATACGAACTATGCAAAATGTGAATGTTGCAGAAGAAACGAATAATAGAAAAGACCATTCCCCTCGCTTAAAAAAAAATGGACGGAGAATCGGTATAACGATGGACCAAACAGAACTGTTGGAGTGCTCCACAAATTGTGGTAAACCTCTTTAGCCTTGACTTGAAGCGGTACGGTTGCCTCCCTTGCAGTAGAAGGCGAGACAGGACGAACGGACAAGCCGATCACTGAAGTCCTGCCCTCTTCGGGAAGCGTATACAAAAACCACCGGTGGACGGATGAAACCTCTAAACAATTGACATGGTGATGGCAATACGTGGCACGTGAAACCAGTGAACAAATTTGATCGCAATGACTTCTCACAATAATGAACACCGGTGCTCATACAATCAAGGACTGTGCGTCCGTAACGCAGTCCGTGGTATATATAGTGACGACATCTCCGAGGATGTGTAGGCTTTAGTACAACGTAGAGGACAATTATAATTGTAGGGTCTTTGCTGTTACTCCCTCTGGGGGTGGGGGGGGGGGGGGGTAAAAGTGTGCTGGTTGAACTCCTACTTTGATTGTCCCAAATGTCTGGATTTCCCTAAACGCTTCTTTGTACACTATTTACACAATATATATTTTTTCTCATATAAAGAAGTGTATAGACGAAGATTCAGTAAATACAAGGTTGTGGAAATGTTGTGCGGTTGATATTTACAATTACATGATCACAGTCAAGCGATGGTGATAATACGGCGATATTCACTAGATGTCGGGACGGGTCTAACTATAAAGCAGTGTGACACTGGACGGGAAAGATGCAATACATGTATAGGACAAAAATACCACGGTATATATTAAAACGTACACCAATCACAGCAGAGGAAAGGTAAACTGGACGGAGGCAAACAAGACTATAAAACCGAGAGTGTAAAAACGGATGAACAAGGCCAAAAATATCACAGATGAAAAAAAAACCCACATTATTTTTTACAGTAATATAAATATGACTAATGTCTTTAAACAGCTTCACGCGTAATGAAAATGAAGGACTGCTTTGCAGATTCTACAGCTAAAGTATCAATTACAATTTCAAAACTCAAATCAGGATGCAAGTACATGGCATACATGTGAACTGTACAGACTGAACACCTTGACAAATCCTCCTCACAGTCCTAAAATTCTCTTCTTCGTCTCGAAAACGAATGTATATTCAGCCAGGAATGGAAACCTGTCGACCTCGACTGGCATTGCAAATCTACTCGGTGGCTCAGAACGTCATCAGTTTTGACGAGAAACGTCATCGGTTTTGACGGCAAGGAGCTACGACGTATACGATGGTGGCCACCACGCGTCTCAGTCATGACCACGCAACAGCACACCGACGGGAAATGCTAATTAATTTGATTAAAATGCTCATGACAGATAGCAGTTCTTTATCTGTGTGTGTGTGTGTGTGTGTGTGTGTGTGTGTGTGTGTGTGTGTGTGTGTGTGTGTGTGTGTGTGTGTAGATCTCTGTCCTTTTTCTTTGTCACTATACACAACGCCTTATAAACAATCTCATTTTGAAATTATCGGCTTAAGCAGGCAAGTGACTAAAACAAACTTTCAAAAAACAACGACCGAGAATGTTTAAAATGAATGTCACTAAGCAAAAAATTCTGATGTCCATCTTGGACCAGCCACAGATGCTCACTTTCAACCTTCTTTGTACAAATTCTGACAGCACCGCTGCTTCGGAAGAAACGGTTATAAAAACCCTTCACTTGTGCACGCTAGAGCTGGGCTAAGCACAAACTCCAGCACTACCAACACTCATCTACACGCAAGTGGTTCATTCCTGATCAAGTGACAAATTTACTAGCTTTCCTATCCACTTTGTAAAGTCGTCCGTTCATTAACCAAACAGTACGAGTCCAAGTGTTTTGATTCGTCTCTTGACAGTAGTAGTATTGTTATTCAAGAGACTTCCATAATCGTCTGTGTTAAAAAGCCTTCTAAAACTTGTGTGTTTGACAAAATCTTTTGTGTCCAAGAGGCTTCCCGAATCTTCTGTGTCCAAGAGGCTTCGAGAATCTTCTGTGTCCAAGAGGCTTCGAGAATCTTCTGTGTCCAAGAGGCTTCGCGAATCTTCTGTGTCCAAGAGGCTTCGAGAATCTTCTGTGTCCAAGAGGCTTCGAGAATCTTCTGTGTCCAAGAGGCTTCGAGAATCTTCTGTGTTCAAGAGGCTTCGCGAATCTTCTGTGTTCAAGAGGCTTCGAGAATCTTCTGTGTCCAAAAGGCTTCGAGAATCTTCTGTGTTCAAGAGGCTTCGCGAATCTTCTGTGTTTAAGAGGCTTCGGGAATCTTCAAGAAGCTTCGAGAATCTTCTGCGTTCAAGAGGCTTCACGAATCTTGTGTTCAACAGGCTTCGCGAATCTTCTGCGTTCAGAGGTTTTCAGAATCTTCTCTGTTTAAGAGGCTTCGCGAATCTTCTGTGTCCAAGAGGCTTCGAGAATCTTCTGTGTTCAAAGGTTTTCACAATCTTCTCTGTTCAAGAGGCTTCGCGAATCTTCTGTGTCCAAGAGGCTTCGCGAATCTTCTGCGTTCAAGAGGCTTTGCGAATCTTCTCTGTTCAAGAGGCTTCGCGATTCTTCTGCGTTCAAGAGGCTTCGCGAATCTTCTCTGTTCAAGAGGCTTCGCGAATCTTCTGCGTTCAAGAGGCTTCGCGAATCTTCTGCGTTCAAGAGGCTTTGCGAATCTTCTGCGCTCAAGAGGCTTCGCAAATCTTCTGCGCTCAAGATGCTTCGAGAATCTTCTGTGTTGAAGAGACTTCCAGAATCTTCTGTGCCCAAATCCTTTTAGAAATTTCCGAGCTCAAGAGGCTTCGATAATCGCCTGTGTTCAAGAAGCTTCGCGATCTCCAGCGGCTTCGAGAATCTTCTGTGCCCAAAATCCTTCCAGAAATTTCTGAGCTCAGAAGGCTTCGAGAATCGTCTGTGTTCAAGAGGTTCCCCGAATCTGCTGTGTTCTACGGGCTTCACAGCAATCACCCCGAAATCTTTGATATTAGCAACACCATAAAGAGTTCTCCAGCTCTTGGACCCTGGAGAGGAAAACAACGAAGAGTAGTCGGTCTTCCCCTCATTAGGTGGCTATGCAACTTCAGTACCAAGCCTCATCGTGTCGTATATTCTGAATGTCACCTATCTTAAACCAGTTTGTGATTCCGGTTTCCACTTGAAACGAGGCTGAAGTCCAAGCGGTCTCCAGCAGCCTGTATCGGAAGATACGAGATTTTCTTTCAGTCTTTGCACCATGTGAACGGGGGACGACGTGAACGTCACGCAAAACGTGGCGACACGAGAGTTACGTCCCACACAAAATGAACAACTTCACTGACTAATGTTTTATGTACGTTTAGTCACCGTCTTCTCCGAATATCTCACGACGGACAACTTCCGCTGCTGTTGGACCTTAGCGTCCGGTCAGTGAGTGTGTGTGTCTCTCTCTCCCTGTCTTGCGATATGGACACTCTCAACTACAGTATAACGCCCGCCGTGTCTTTTTCGAAAAATCAGCAGTTCGTTTCCAGTAATAGGTTGGTTGGTTGGGGATTTAACGTCCTTTTCCACCACGTATGAGTGATATCAAAGAAGGTAAAACGCGGACAGAGCCAGCGCAAATTTTGGCCCCACAGCCGGGATTTGAACTCACGACTCGAGCATTGACAGTCCAACGCTTTACTGACTCAGGTATCCCTGTCTTCCCGTAGACTTGGACTTGTAGACACTGACAGGCCTAAAGCTGTACCAGCTGGGCTAGTCCGGGTCCCATAATGTCCAGTAAAAACTGTGGATTAGCGTGAAGTGTTCAATACAAAGCTAGGTCAAGACTAGACACTAGAGAAGCTCATCCTTGTATTCCACTCGGTACTGGAAGGCCGGAATGTCCTCGTCCTCTTCCAGGTCATGCACCATGAGCGTGAAGAAGTACGTCCCCTCCTCTGGCAAGTTCAGGTGGAACGTCTCCGCATTGTCCATGTTCCGGATCTCCTGGTCAATGTTAAAGGCCAGGGCATCAGCATCCTGCGGCGTGCCGGGACCGATGTACTCAAGCTGAGGGGTGACGGCGACGTTGCGGAGTAAGACCGTGATGCTGAGTCGGCCATCGTACGACCTCAGAACGGATTTCATGTTCAAGGGCCTGATGTTGAAGGCGAACATTGTGGGCCAGGTCTTGAGCGTGCCCTCGAAGTCGTGCATGGAGAGGGATTGCGTCATCAGCAGCCATCTTTTGTCACGTGGGAAGTGGGACAGCCGCATCTCGTCGGGCGGAGTCATGAAGAAGTGTTCCACGAAGAACTTGCAAGGGAGAGCACCGAAGCCCGCGTCAAGGAAGTGGTAGTGGCCGTTGAGGAGGACAGCGTTCCAGGAGTGTTTGTAGCTACTGTTGGCGCCACCTACCGGTGTTCCGGGGCGGTAATCGGGACCCTTGGCGTAGCCTTCAATCTTTTCACATTTGAGGCCCGCGGCCCTGGAAAAAGAAAAGATACGATGGACTTTACTCGAAGGATAGGCGTTTTTGCTACGATTTATCCAGCCATTCATTCACTATTGACTCGGGTCAACAGCGTTTTCACTACATTCTCTGTAACCCTGACAGTGACGCAGAAAAACTTACGCCATTCACCGCCATCATGCCGTGACAAA
>JACVVK020000074.1:457500-572500 GCA_018292915.2 Batillaria attramentaria
CCATCAAGATCCTATTCTTCGGGCACTAACAGTATTATACGATCGTCAGTTCTCTTTGCGCTGGAACAGTAACAGGGTCATTTCTTTTCGGGGAGTAAAATGGCAGGGAAATCACTCTCTAGACAGTAGCACCACTTGCCCTTTTACAAAGTCCATATACATAGCCAGTTGCTGCAGGCGTAAATGGGAAGGTCGGAAGGTCAGCCAGTCCAAAGGGACACAACCCTGCTTGACCACCGCTCACTCAGCCACAAGGGCAATTAATTACGGTCTGCGGTCCAGCCAGAGTGACGTCATCAAATATTAACCATGGTATACGTATTCACGTTGGCTCACGTGTGAGAAGATCTTCCAGATGTAAGTGTTCGCGTTGGCGCATGCGTGAAGCGACCTTTTCTGGATGTAGCCATGGCCTTGTGTGACCTTGGTAGAATACTTCGTCCACTTCTCTTTTGCCCGCGGTCAACGATAAATTACTTACGATGATCATTATGGGGATCCTTAATTAATTCACCTTTGCACACGTGTAGAGCGCTTTGACAAGTATCCGAAGTACGTGAAGTGAATTAATGGTAAGCTTATTTAGCAAACCACTTCTCTGTAAGCACAGAGTTAGCCAAAGGTCTCCTGGGCCCGCATGTAGAAGTGGAGGTTAGGGAATTTAGGCCCGGGATAAAATCTAACCTCGAACTAAACTAGCTCTAGGGTTAAATTTTCTGTAGGTTTTTTTTTCTGTTTGTTTGTTTTAAATCAGGAAGCGGGTCCATTCCAACAAGGTGCCTTTGCAGTTATAGAAGGATTTTTGTCTTTCTTTCTTCGCTTCCTTTTTTAAATTTAATTTTGTTTTGGGGTTTCTTTTGTCCTAGTCTGGATTAGGCCCGTAGCCTTGGGTTAAATTAACCTCGAGTTTTACATACAGGCCCTGGTCACGTATCTTTGGGACAAGATGTAGGTTGTAGTTGTTTTTCTTATCCGTGGGAAAAAAAAACAGGCCTGGTAACACAGTACAAAGGAAGGGGGAGCCGGGGTGGCCGAATGGTAGAGCGTTGGACTTCTAATGCTCGGCTCGTGAGTTCGTATCCCGGCTGGGGCCATATATTTGTGTTGGCTTTTTCAGTGGTGGAAAAGG
This sequence comes from Batillaria attramentaria, assembly GCA_018292915.2. Classification (NCBI taxonomy): domain Eukaryota; kingdom Metazoa; phylum Mollusca; class Gastropoda; family Batillariidae; genus Batillaria; species Batillaria attramentaria. The sequence goes on from JACVVK020000074.1 coordinate 458,630, forward strand.
ACGTTAAACCCCCAAACACCCACCCCACCCTTGCTGCAATAAGAGCCATTAAGGAAACGTAAATCTTGCAGGGTTTTCGCATGCAGGGCCAAAAACCGGTAAAGAGTCAAAAACATGGCTTGGGTGTGTGTTTACTGGAAATGCCCTGAGGCGCGGGATTCCACACAAAAGCCAGAGAGGAAAGAAATACAGGAGATCGAAGGCAAACAAAGAGAAGAGAGAAAAACAGGGATTAGTGAAGTCTATGATCGCCGCCCATATCCTGACCAAACGGCAGTGGAGTGGTCACACCTGAACGCTATTCAAGAGAATGCGGATCTTTGTCAGCGGCCTCGCCGAGGTCAAGGGAGGTAAAAAAAAGGCCTGCGCGTGTGTGAAGTCCCCTGGTAGAGGGCACTTGACGTCGGGTGAATGGGTCGCCAATGAACCGTTACGAAAGGAGTTTTGGTTGCTCTTGCCGAGACACCATTAATCCATTGCGACCTGGGTGACCGAGACTATCGAAGGTGATGACCAAGAGCCATAAATCATGGCCGAACTGGTATCGGACAAGATTCGAACCATTGACTGCCCGTTACGGTAGCCTACAGCAGGCTTCCCCCTGCCCCCACCCCCCTTCCTTCCCCGTCCCCCTCCGTCAATTTCCTTTTCATCTGCTTCGCTGACTGTGTCGTGTGTTAGGCTCGAGAATGTCAATCGAGCATTATTCCATTTATGTATGCAGAGGCAGAGAGTATGATCATGTTCACAAAGCACGACCCTTCAGTTAGATTCGTGTTTCCACACGCCAACTGCCATTTGATCATGTTTTTGGCAAGTGCTTTTTTATTGCTGTTTGACTGAGTAGGGTCAATTGATTTGTCTGTTGCAGAGTAGAATTCTCTTCCACTCTGCCTCCGCAATGCTCCTACTCTACTCTCCTTTAAATCTCAGTTGAAAACTCACCTGTTCCACGTAGCCTATGATTAACTGTCTGCATCCCAGAGCGGGAGTTGTAGTGTCCCCGCTGCCCATAGCCAGTGTGGGTGCAATCCGGCATGGCACTGTTTGTGTGTGCGTGTGTGTGTGTGTTTGTGTGTGTGTCTTTCTCCATATGTGTGTATTTGTACAGCGCTCTGAGCCAGCGTCTGCTGGGATACTGCGCTTTATAAAAGCAATTTATTATTATTATTATTATTATACAGACTGAGGCTTAGCTGTAAAAAGCTGTGTAAGTGAAAGGCGGTTACGTACAAGGTTTATCACTTGTTTGTTTGGTACGAGCGTGTAGCCAGCAGCCACCTAAAACATTTGTTTGGTAGGCTGGTTTGTTGAAGGCGTTGTTGATGTTGTTGCTGTTGTTGTTCTTGTTGTTGTTTGGTGGGATGAGGTTTGTCTGTCTGTTTTGTATTTCTCCTTCTCTTACTCCGTCAGCAAGAAACACTGAGAAGACACGTGTGTTGTATTATCAACAAACGTCTTTTCTACGCACAGCGCGCTTGTGTGTGTGTGTGTGTGTGTGTGTGTGTGTGTGTGTGTGTGTGTGTGTGTGTGTGTGTGTGTGTGTGTGCATGCGCGCGCGAAATTTTATCACCGTAGCTTGTTTCAGAATGAAAATGCTTTCAGCTGAAGTGAATTTCCATAGTTTCTATGGAGTGTGTGTGTGTGTGTGTGTGTGTGTGTGTGTGTGTGTGTGTGTGTGTGTGTGTGTGTGTGTGTGTGTGTGTAAACTATACTACTGTGCAAAATTTGATCACCTGCTCCGCATCACAAGAACGTGTCTTACCACATACACTCGACCTACACCATCAAATCGAAAAACTGAAATATAATGCGGCCTGAAGACCTGTCAGACAGTACAGCTCAGTTGTCGTGCTTCAGTCAAAAACACACAAGAACTGTAACCGACACCATGAAATAATTTTTTTTTAAAAACTCCCTTTGCAAAGAGACAAATAATAGATTGACCACACCCCAAACATGTCTGACTACGCAGCTCGATCAAAAGCATTACCACAGACACTCAAAAGCAGTAACTGACACCCTGACAGCATACAATCGACAAATCTCCCGAGTACAAAGGAAAACACGTCTGAAGTATCACGCACTCAAACCCTTCTGATTGCAAAGCTCAACCAAACACCATGCGTTATTATGCATTATCTCACACATAGCCTAAGCGACACCGTAGAATCGCAAAAAATTCCCTTTTCAAAGAGACAAAAGTCTAAGATATGACACCCAAAACACGACAGCAGGGCTCGTATGTAATAGTTGAGGTTAGGGCTTTTAGCCCCGGGCTAGAGTCTTACCTCGAACTAAACTAGGTCTAGGGTTAAATTTTCTGTTGTTTTATGTGACTACAGCAGGTCATTGAATGGAAACAACATATTGAGCTGGTGGCCATCTTGTTTGTTTTAAATTTAAGAAGCGGGCCCATTCCGGCAAGGTGCCTAAGCCGTTATAGAAGGATTTTTTCCTTCCTTTCTTTGCTTCCTTTTGTATTTAATTTTGCTTTTGGGTTTCTTTTGTCCTAGTCTGGGGGAGCCGGGGTGGCCGAATGGTAGAGCGTTGGGCTTCTAATGCTCGTGTCGTGAGTTCGTATCCCGGCTGGGGCCAAATATTTGTGCTGGCTTTTTCATCGTTGCCCCGTCTTTGATATCACTATATGTGGTGGAAAAGGACGTTAAACCCCCAAACACCCACCCACCCTTTGTCCTAGTCTGGGTTAGGCAGGCCCGTAGCCGTGAGTTAAATTAACCTCGGCTTTTACATACGGGCCCAGAACTCAAATGCTGCGTATCAAAAACGTACTACATGTACCAACCACGAACACCCCCCGAACAGTAAATGACACCCGTAAAACTTGATCGAAATATCTCCCTGCAACAGCAACCCACACTATAAAATCGAAAAATCTCCCTTTTCAAAGAGACAAACTTATGTGAAAGTGGATACGCCCCAAATTCTGTTTATGCAGCTCCATCATCACAGATATTCAAAATCAGTAACCGACACCAGAAATCAAGAAATCAAATCTCCCTTTTCAAAGAGACAAAATAAATGGGTAAATGACTACGCCCCCAAACCTTTCCGAATGTACATTTCAATACAATATCATGCATTACCGCACATCCAAACAGTAACCGAAACCCATAAAATCGGAAAATCTCCCTTTTCAAACAGACAAACGTCTAAAGTATGACACCCAAAACATGACAGCAGAGCTCAATTGCTGTGCGTCAAACACTACTTCCAACTACAAATCACCCGCAAGACAGAAACCCACACCATAAAATCGAAAAATCTCCCTGCAGAAAAAGACGTACGTTTAAAGTATTACGCTTTGTCCGCACAAGTCGAAAACTCTCCCTGGTACAAAGAGACAAATGTCTCAAGTGTAACGCCCCCTAAAACGAGACGGGATCTGATTGTGAAACCACTTGTGTTTTCTGGCACACCTCTTGAACTTGTCGTGCCCTCTCGTGTTTGGAGACAAACCAGGGGGGCGCGATGCGCTTGTCACAGACGATACCACCTACTGTGTTTGTCTGTGCGGATCTTCTTTGAAAAACATGAGAGGACCGTTCGTAATGCGTCGGTTATTCGGGTGAATTATTGCTCAAAGAGCAGGGATCACACACACTCGACGGCCCCCAACATAAAAGACGGGATATCATATTTCGAGGCGTCCTGGCTGCTTGTTGGTCTGGTTTATGATGTTAGCGGTTTGTCTGGTGTACTTCTGTGCCGTGCAAATACTAATCGGTGTAGACTTTTCATGCTCTTGTGAAAGTTATCGAGGTGCTTGAAGCTGTAGCTTGGCCAAACTCATAGTTTTTTATGCTATTTGTGGCTGAACCATCGTAAGGCAGATTTTATTGACCCAAGAAGAGACATCTGCCCTGGGGACTGACAAATTGCTTACAAAATGGCACACAATAAATAACATATTAAAAAGAAGACCATTTGTTACATTATTTGTACAGTCTATCCCCCCTCCCCCCTCCTCTCTCTCTCTCTAGCTCGGCAAATTAACCATTCTTAGGATGCCCATCGTGGTGTACTTTTTATATATTGTTTGTATGTGACATTTCTTTTCTCGTAAGTGTATCCCCCGCCTAAAACTTCCCGTTGGAGTCAATTAAGGCAACTTGAATTAAATTGAACTGGATTGAATTGAAGATATATATATCCCTAGCACGTTGGTATTATTTGTTTTAATGTGTATGAATATCAGTTCTTGTATTACGTTGTTGATTATGCAAGATGACTTCAACAAGTGCGAACATGTACATGTGAATTCGATGCATCCTTTAATCTTCGGTCTTTACTCTTCGGTCAATTTTCACGGTCGATCCAAAAACTCAACATTGCCAGCACTAGAGAATTGAGAGGGATGTAACACGAAGCAATGCAAACCATGTTCTTCTCATTCAGTCGGGCGGTTTATCGAGTGCAGAACACTTTCAGGTGCAAGGATTTCTGCACCGCTGAGAACACTATGCAAGCAAACGCCTTGAAAAGTGAAGATACGATGTTGATGCCGATTTCAATCGCCACTTGATGCCACAGCCCACTGGGTTAGGAGCTAAATGGGAATGTAATTGTACCCGGGGTGTGATTTACATTTCGGGGCTTACCCCATGAAGTGCGTAGTCCAGGGGGGCGCGACATGATTCAACCTGACCAGGATCTCTTGACCAACGCGAAGACGGCAGGGATGACAAAGTGACGTCGCCAATCCTGGGCCATCCTTGGAATGCGCTGCTCTTCAGCATATATTGTGGTGGTCGACTCGATCTGGGACGAGTTTGGCCCCGTTTACATTACAGAACGCTCTGAGGGCGCCCCTAAAGCGCACCGTACTGAGAGCGCTCCACGGCGTTTACATTACACAAACGTGGAAAGGGAGCTGATATGTCACGTGCTCTCGAGGAATGTGACATATTCAAGATGGCAGCGCCCAGAAAGCACGTGTTTTTGTATGCCTGGCAGAAAAAAAAACCCAAACAAACGATCTTTCGCCATTTGCAAAAATGTCCTGTTGCTACGGTGACACAGGACCCCACGTGACGTGACGAAAGCGCCCTAAGCTAGAGCGCCCTCAGACTACCCACTGTAGGTAGTCTGAGAGCGGTGCGCTTTCGGAGCGGTTTGTCCAAGTGTAAACGCGACAGGGCGCTCTCAGAGCGCTCTCAGGGCGGTATTTTAAGCTAATGTAAACGGGGCCAAAGGCTGACCAAAACGTACAGCTAGACACAGACTGCATGGGGGTGAAATAATAACTATGTGTGGTGTAGGCACTTTACCCAATTTCTTCAATCGGCTCTAACCCAACACGCTCTTTCTTCAATTGGCTCTAACCCAACACGCTCTTTCTTCAATTGGCTCTAACCCAACACGCTCTTTCTTCAATTGGCTCTAACCCAACACGCTCTTTCTTCAATTGGCTCTAACCCAACGTGCACGCTGACATGAATCACGCGCATTCTCTCACACACTGAACATGAACACATTACAGTCACGTGGTGCGAAGGGTCAGCTCAGCAATTTAAGTTTTGGGAAATTTAGAATTGCATTTATTTTTTTAATTTTGCGTTTTCCCGCTCCTAACCATTGCACCGTCAATCAGAGGGTTCCCACGACACAGCACCGCGTTTTTCCAAATTCAAAACGCCAGAGCACCGGAAAAACGCTTTCGGTTTTCGATTGTCCGTTAGAATGATTGTAAGTGGACAGGTTCCCAACCAAAGACCGGCTTGTACTAATACTTTACTACAATCTAAAGTCGTGGATATACGCATGTTTTAAAATAACGGCTTTATAATAATAACGGCTTTAGATGAGAGCAAGCGTCGTCGGAACACAATGGAGCAACACTAAAGCCGGCTCTTAACTGGGCACTGCGGAGCGCCACAGTGCTGTCCACTGTTGTGACACAGTTGTGATTTTGGGGGGTTTCCGCCGCTGTGGCGTCATCACAGCAACCTGGATTTCAAATAGCCGCAACTGTGACTGTGGTTTCCACAACAGATTCTGATTGGCTGTACTACGTCCCTCGGCGCGCAAACATGGCGGACAGTGCATCTTCAATCGGTTTGTCACCGAGCACAGCTGTGTTCAGTTTTGTAGTTAGCAGACACACCGAGCGCAACCACTGTGATGTGCACATGTGTGTTTCGCGCGCTGTGCCCAGGGCACCAAAACAGAACTCCTAAATACCACCGAATTCATCAAAACTACCAACCTAATCATTTGAGGCAGAGTCCAGGACAGGGAACGCAGAATTAAGAAGACGAACAAGAACACGTGAAACCCTTTCAACCCCAACAACATCCCAAAGCCACATCGCCACTGTAAAGGCTTCTCCTTAGCTTTACAAAGCTGCGTTTATAATGATGATGCGTGTTCCCTCTGGGACTTAGAAACCAAGTCAAAACGCAATCTGTCAGACCATCTGAGTCAGTGTTAAATCCAGGGCCGTGACGAGATAGGCCTTGGAAATAGATTACTATACTGTACAGTAGTCAACAGGTTTGAGCTTATCGAAGACTCAAACTTGACAAAAGCTTACTACGTATAAAAGATTTGTACTTTCAGTATTGGTATTTTCAACAGTAGGTGGAAACCTTGAACAAGCACAACCGGGGAGCGGGGATTACCGAGTTGGTAGAGTGTTGGGGGCTGTCAGTGCTAACCCCCAACCCCACACAACCAAAAAATGCTTTAAAAAATTATCTTTTTTGCGTGTTGTTGTTGTTGTTGTTGTTTTGTTTTTGTTTGTTTTGTTGTTTGTTTGTTTGTTGTTGTTTTTTGTTTGTTTGTTTTTTTTTGTTTTTTTTTTTTGGGGGGGGGGCTATTATTCTGAAAACACGTTCAGGAAATGAAAATTATGTCCCCCCCCCCCCCTTCCCCACCCCCTGGCCCAAACACACACACACACACACACACACACACACACACACACACACACACACACACACACACACACCTGGTCACAAGCAATGATTATGTACAAACGACGCTTGCAAGAACGTGTCATGAAAAAACACACCATATCAATGCAAAAAAGGAACGCAACAAAACCATCACGACTTCAAACCGATCCTAAGAACATTTCACAGAGCAGTCAGCAGTCATACTTCTCCCAAATATTTGTCTATTTACACGATATCGCAAACAGGTTAACATGACATTTTCAACTATCGACACCGTCAGGACAGGTTGCCCAACAACGCGAGAGCAGTGCTCCCGTTAATCCCTTGTGTCTACAGATTAAAAGCTTTTCGGCTCATTCCGACATTACCTGAGGAAAAAATACAGAGGGTGTTTTGCTGTTACTGTTTCCAACCACCTGGTTCTTGTATCACTGCAGTGGCTGAAGGTGAAATAATTATGTAACGTATCTTTTGTATAGTCAGGGTTATTCACGTGAAACTGTGGTCACGCAGAGCGGGTGTTTTGTGTTTGGTAGTATCGATTTCTGTTTCTTCGATAGTGTGTGTGTGTGTGTGTGTGTGTGTGTGTGTGTGTGTGTGTGTGTGTGTGTGTGTGTGTGTGTGTGTGATGTGGTGTGTGTGTGTGTGTGTGTACCAGGGAAGTCACAAAAATAAGACTGTAAAAGGTAGATTTTGTTCATCGTAGGTGAAGTACTGGCGCACTTTAGGGCGAGCGATCGAGCGAGCGAGAGAGAGAGAGAGAGAGAGAGAGAGAGAGAGAGAGAGAGAGAGAGACAGAGAGAGAGAGAGAGAGAGAGAGAGAGAGAGAGCGCGCTAGCATGCCAATCCCAAATAGATACGCAAGTGCGTGGAAATACATTATCGTACTCAGAACAAAATGGCACACAATGAACAAAACTGTCTCCCCACAGAAAAACCCTCATTATACCCAAACAATTCCCACCCAGACGGGAATTTCCGCGCAAACACTACCCAACAATCACACGTTCACAGTCAAGAGCGACAGCTCATTTACAGTAAACACGAACGAAAAGAAAGCGACCATTGTACTCTACGTCACGGGGGCTAATCAAGATGGCCATTTTTATTTTATTTTATTTATTTATTTATTTATTTATTTATTTATTTATTTTTTTTTTTTTTTTGGGGGGGGGGGTCGTCCTTCGATTCAAATCTTTTTTTCACACTGAACTCGAAAAAATAAAGTTTACTTTTATCTTATTTTAAAAGTTTTGACGAATTTTCTCAGGTAAATCCATGGGTTTGGAATACAGCATGCACATAAATATCTTCACATTGTGGTAATGTATTCTTCTTCTTCTTATCATTACTCCCCCCCCAAAAAAAAAACAAAAAAACAACAACAACAAACAAACAAACAAACAAACAAACAAAACAAAACAAACAAACAACAAAAAAACCGAGTTAAAACACTATTGCGATGTATATACGGGTGCGTGCTTACACTTCAAACATGTGGCATTACTTGAGAGCAATCGTCAAAACGTTTGAATTGTAGCACCACCGGACACACCCTCCACCATCTTGACTGACCCCCGTGTAAGGTGGCGACCTCTGGAGGACAAAGTACACACCTGAATTCTTTTTTTCAGACCAGAACTGACAGCTGAATGTTGCTTAACAGTTCTCGTGACGTCACTGCAGACGCGACGCAGGGTATGTCGAGCGGGTCAATGTATTAGGTAGGTGTTTCAACAGTACCCACCCGAGACTGAGCAGGCCGGCATAATCCTACAGGAACTCCCCAACCCTGAACACGCTCACCATTCCGGGATAATGTAACAATGTTTGGGTGGCCACACGTCAGAGTTTCAATAAGGGGAAGAAAAACGGTGGTGTTAAACCGGTCTTTGTTCACGGGTATTTAGATTCTGGCGGGTTTCAATGGTAGGTCAATGGACGTCATGAAAAATACACAAAATGATCGCGATACTTTTTGAAAACACTGAGTACGATCGCCTACTACCCTTGAAACTTGACGAAAACAAACTGTTTTGTCAAGTCTGTTCTCACACTGGCACAATCAGAATGACCAGCTGCCCGATGAATGTCTTGGTGCATGTCTATATCCAAATTCCAATTTTTACCCATGCGAACGTAGTTAAGTTTCCAAACCAAAACTTGAAATAATATTAAGATGTGGTTAGCAGGTCGATTTTCCAAAACTTGAAATAATATTAAGATGTGGTTAGCAGGTCGATTTTCCAAAAGAAACAACGAACAAATTTCACGTTCACTGCTCATTTGTTTCAACGCCAAAGTTTGCTGTTGTGAAAGAGAAAATGGTTATCTAATTAATAATAGTAATATATCACACGCGCGCGCGCGCACACACACACACACACACACACACACACACACACACACACACACACACACACACACACACACACAACTATATACTTCGGATTGTATATTTAAACTCTACCGTATCAGGTGAATAAAAGAGTTCGTCTCATTGTGAAAGCAGTCAATTGTTTTAAGCTGGAAGGGGCAGTTGACCAGTGTACCCAGCGACATTTTTTCTGACCTAGGTCAAGATGGGTTATAGCGACCTTAGCACAAACTGTCCGGTCAACGTGACATGTTTTGGGGCTGCTCTTTGTGTGTTTTCATACTACAGCTTTTCCAGCCACACAAGACGTTAAGAGTGTTGTCATATGTATTACTTTAATGATTTAAAGACGAGATTAAATTCCCTCAGGGTTTGCCCCAAACTCAACGCCCACAAGCTCATCCGCGGCCTGAAGATCTCTTGTGGGTGTGGGTGGGTGTTTGGGAGTTTAAGCTCTCCTGTGGGGGTCCCATCTATCTACACAGGTCATCTGCGGGGGGCCGAATGTATCATCACAATAATCTACGTATGACAACCGGCGCGCTTCTGTGACAATAGTCGCCTGACCTTATTCCGATAAATTCAGGTGACAGTTATGGTTGTCAGTTTTTGCTGACACTTATAAATGTAGTGGAGCATAATGGACATTTTATGACACTGTTTAACCAAAGATTTCGTTGTGTGTGTGTCACGAGGGTTGGAAGGCAGGTCACACGATCTACACATCCCCGAGTGAAATAAGATAGATCTATATGTATACAGAAATATCAATACAGATACCATTATTTCACTCTTGGCACATACCAGTACATGGTCACACTAGGTTATCTGTCATCGAAATGATAAATTAAACTTATCGGGTGTTCAGAGACAGACGTGCTTGTTTCTGGGTGATGGTTGTGCAGGTTGACGTCTTTTGTCCACTCGCTGAATGGCATATGCAAGAAATTCAAGTCAATTTCATACATCTAAATCATCCCATCAGGGAAATTAGGGTCTGTACAAATGCTGAGCTTGTCCTGTGTTGAGCCTACAGCCTAATGACTTCAGGTGCAACATCGTACCTACTGAGCTATCCACAAACTCTATCCAGATGTAGCCAGAACAATCCAGATCCAAATTTTAAAAGAAAGAGCACCCTATGCAAGAGTTTGCTGTTTACAATTTAGATCTAAAAGCAGTAAGACGTGGCCACCTTAGGGATCGAGGTGGTCGTTGTATAGAAGTAGTCCCACTAGCACATTAAAAAAAAATCAACAGAATATCAACTGGCAATTACAGGTATGGCAAGACAGATACTGAGAACACAAGTGGACCCCAAGTCGTCTGTTCCTGAGTGATTTACTGTCTACGAGTGACAGACTAGAGTTCCCGAGCATGTTGTCTCTAGCCTACATGCAGACTGGCATGTCACATAACTTGCAATTGTATTCCAACCAGCAGTCAATTAATGTGCTTCGCTACCACGTATATCAACGCTTACGATAATCCCCACCCCCCTCTGCAATTAAGCCCCCCCCCCCCCGCCCCCGCCCCTCTTTCCCAACAACCTTCTGCAACAGTTACTCCCCTACACCCTTCTGCAACCCACTCCCTCCCGCAACAGCTACCACTGCGCTACGGTGGATACACGTCATTCACGTAATACTTGAACGGGTAATCGCCCCTTGATGGGCCCCACTCTGTACCCACTTTGGGAGAGTGTTGCCCCCCTACAGTGGAAGCAGGTGAGGAGACGTCACAACACTGTCTGAAGGAGGAGCTTACGGGGGCTCTTTGTACAAGCAGGTGCAGACCGGACATAAGTACTGTTACATGCAATAATGACTGGAAACTTTGCAATGCCACGGGCACTATCACGGTGCGAGGCTCGACCCGAGTGTGGGAATGTTTGGTGTTATTGTTAAAAGCAACCAAGATCTCACTAGGGTGAAAGTGGGCATGGATATACAATTTTAAGGAGTTGCAGAGCGATAGGGTAAAAACGAGTCATGAAGTTAGGCAGAACCGCACAGTAAGTATTAGCTAGTTACATTGTATTTGATTTTATTTATTTATTATTATTTAATATGACTTCAACTAATCAATATTATCAATCAATTATTCACTACTGACCAAAGTTGAATGTGACACATGTGTTGACACAACAAATATGACTGTCTGGAACTCTTTGCCAATCGAGCTCCGCATTCAGCCGCCGCAGCCCCTGTTTAAATCCCATCTGAAGCCTTTTCTCTTCAAGCGTTAGATAGTTAACTTCACTTCTGTTGAGTCTGTTTGTGTGTTCCATGAGTCGTTTGATGTCGCTGCACCTGTCGGATTGGATGTTAGAGTGGGTGCAAATGGACAGTGTGTGTGTGTGTGTGTGTGTGTGTGTGTGTGTGTGTGTGTGTGTGTGTGTGTGTGTGTGTGTGTGTGTGTGTGTGTGTGTGTGTGTTTTAAGCGCAACGAGTCATTGACACTTGGACAGCAGCGCTCTAAAAAAAAACCAAAAAAAAAACTATCTATTATTATTAACAATATTATTAAATGTACACTTGAAATCGGCCAACAGCATAGCATCTTAAGTGATCAAACTTGGTCAAACGCAAGTCAAACGTTCTCGATGCAGTCTGATGGGAGTCTCAGCATAACCCCAGGCTACCACATTTTGCAAACGGCCATCTTTCGCGTTAGTCGGAGCTCATCTACCTGAACCTGGGACCTTTTACCCCCCCCCCCCCCCCCCTTACATAATCCAGGGTTTTGAGCCCAGCCTTAAGTGACATGGACTTTAATGCCCTGCGCCTTGGCACCGAAAGAACTCCTGTTAAGTTGCCAGTAGCATGTTCTGATGGCGGTCACCCACGATCTGATGCATAAGACTGTACTCTTCACTGGGGTACAAAACAAAGCCAAAGGTGTCTCTATACGCAGAGTCTGCCTGGATACACAGCAATATGATATGTTCATTACCCTCGTAACTGTGTAACAATGTTATGGGGTGGACAGCATAGTGCCATGTCCGACAAACGCCGGGTCCCTCAAGGTAAATCAGTATACGTTACACACACAGCGCTGTAAGTAACTGTATACAGGGAAACCAATCTGTACGGTGTCTTTGTACATATAGTGTCTGCCTAGATACAGCACAATGATATCTTCATAACCCTCGTAACCGTGTACCAATGTTATGGGTGGACACGCCACTGCCATGTCCAGCAAACAGCAAAAGTTCACCAAAGGTAAATCGGTCGACTACAGGGGTGGGTGGGGGGGGGGGGTTGGGGGCGGCTAATGTTTAAGCCAAGGTAGAACTGTGGAAACGCCCTGTGGTTAGCAATATTTGAAGTGACTACACGGACCTGCCAAAGCTGCTCGATTTGTCTCAGTTTACATTGTGTTATTGCGTGCGGGAAGTCTGAAGTGGTTCTGCACAATGGACTGCAATGCGGAGCCATTAGGCTAACAGGTCGAGGTCTTTCGTTCTGGTGCTGGACAACGGCTGACCCTAAAGGAACTCTCTCTCTCTCTCTCTCTCTCTCTCTCTCAAATAATCATAAAAATAGGTACCACACGTTTACATAAATATGGACAGACTAGTTCATGCATGTGACAATTGTGTGCGTGTGTGTGTGTGTGTGTGTGTGTGTGTGTGTGTGTGTGTGTGTGTGTGTGTGTGTGTGTGTGTGTGTGTGTGTGTGTAGTTTCTTGTTGCAGGTTTAAGTATGTTCGATCATTTGGCTTTTTTGTTTAGTTGTTTGTTCTTCAAAACGGCAAGTTTGAAAATTGGTTGCAAGACCAAAACTTCCACCGTTTTCAAATAAAGTTATTTCAAGTTATTTCAAGTTATTTCAAGTTATTTCAAGTTTCTCTCTCTCTCTCTCGCCCTAAACTGCGCGAACACTTCACCTACGATGAACAAGATCTACCTTTTACAGTGTTACTGCTCAGACTGCTCATTTCCCTAGTACACACACACACACACACACACACACACACACACACACACACACACACACACATTCACACACACACACACACACACACACACACACACACACACACACACACACACACACACACACACACACACTCTCTCTCTCTCTCTCTCTCTCTCTCTCTGGACTATTCACTCAATTCCCACCAAGTAAGTTTGGGGTTGCGCATCAATGGCCTCACCAAAAACAATCATAAATCATGGGGGTGCTGCACTTTGATTATGCTCGTGTTTGCTGCAGTAAGAGACGTTAGGAACCCGTTAATCTTGCCCGACTTTTGCATACACAGCCAAAACCGAAAAACAGTTAAAAACATGGGATACTCCCATCATACTCGTGTGCGCGGTACGTAATGTATGTAATGCGCAGTATGTCAAGGGGACTGACGATGGTCAAACCGAACACAACAAAAACAAAACAGAAGTCGGATTTGTGGGCACACCTCCTCCACAATTACTAGGATTCAATGCAGGATAACTTTTGTGTGTGTGTGTGTGGGGGGGGGGGGCACCTGAGAGAGAGACTGACTGACTGACTGAAACGTTTATTTCAGCATAAAGACTTGTAGGCATGGTCTGCCTATCTTACAAGCTGTCCTGCTAATCTAGAAACACTAAAAGATAAAGGCGAATTTGACAAAAAGTATGCCTAGCACAAAAGGAGTAAATCTAATAGTAAAAAAGAAAAGAAAAAAATTAAACATGCAAAGACAGAAAGAAGCGCAAGAAATTCTAGGGAAACACATCGGAAAAAGAAGACAGCATGGTGTTTGAAATTGTAGTATACGACACAACTTGAGAGAGAGAGAGAGAGGGCTCATGTCACGAACTCGACAAATCGACAATCATCATTTCTCACCTGCAAAATCTGCTCCAACATCTCCAGTGACGTGGCTATCCACTCGGTCTGGGCAGCTAGGTCAGCGTCCGTTTCCCGCGTTGCCTCCGAGCTGGAGTAGCTGGCCGAGCAAGAGGAGACAACTATGCCACTGTCGGGCCGAGATTTACGTCCCCCGTTCTTGCCTGTCCCGTTGCTGCTGCTAGAGCTGTTGCTGGTTGTCGTCCCTGTACTTGTGGAGGCCCCGGTGACGCTGCCGGTTGACTGAAAGACGGAAAAGAACAACATAAGCCAAACGGAAAAAAAAACTGTCGTGTCTCCACCTTCCCTAACCTAACAAGGGAACTGGGTCTAGTGGTTAAGGCATTCGACTTTGAGTCCTGAGCCGCACGGTTCAAATCCCTGGTGGGCAGGAAGTTGGATGGATTGTTTCCTTTCCGGATCAGGTCAGGATTGTTAACGGTGCCTGTCCTGCCCTCCGTCTACACACGCACGCACGAATATCATGCGTGCGCGCTAAACTCCCACGTCCATCTTTCAAAGAAGAGTAGGCTGTGGCCGATGGCGTGGAAAACACAAAGACTGTCGCACCCACCAGAGTGAATAGCAGGGTGAAGGTTTGAGTAACTGTTCAGTCATAACTATACATCGATTAGGTACAATGTACAGTTATGACTGAACAGTTACTTGCAGTACTAAGTGTACGGTTGGACCGGAGGAGGGGAGGGAGGGGCAAAGTTGTTGCTTTCACGTACATTAACTCATGTTACAATCACACAATGCACACATGAACATTCTCAATGCAACGCCTTATACATGTTCGCTATTTTCACTGTGTATATTCATGTGTACACTACTCACCATTTTTGCCCGACGTGACTCCAGAAGAATACTTTATTTATTTATTTTTTATTATTATCATTTTTTTCCCAAGCCACCATACGTATCACCGAACATTACAGACTTCTTCCTTCCGCCCAGCCCAACATCGACACACAAATGGTTTCTCACCTCAATGATTGTGTGGACATTGCTGCCGCTAAGGACGGAGCGGTCAGTGGTGGGGCGGCGCGCGCTGCTGCGGGCACGTGACGAGTTCATACTGCTGGCCAGGCTAGCTGGACGCGCGCTCTGTAACACACAGACAACAGGCATTTTGTAAGGGTGGGTGTGATAATGGTTTTTGTCAACCAAGAAAGTGATTACAACAGATTTTTTATAAGGGTGGGTGTGTTCATAGTATAACAAGTCTTTTGTCAACCATTGGGGTGATTATATTAAGAGTCGGGGTTGTTGTTGTTGTTGTTGTTGTTTTAGAGTTCCTGTCTTTGTGCACGAATGCAGACGGTGGCGCTGGGAGCGGAGAAAAATATCTGTACCGATTTTGAACCTATCCAGGTTCGAAGCCGAAACTCTGAACAAACGCTCTGAAACATACTTCAGTTAAGAGTAGCAAAACATTTGCCGAAATAATAGGTCAAGGCCGCGGTTGGCGAAAAGACACCACACGCCATCTTTAGACGTACACAAAAGAAGAGTTTCAGCTTTAGTTGCCGTTCAATGCTTCAGCTACGTGCTCATGCGAACTGCATACAATGACTAAAGAAACATACTTGTGTATACCCTCCTATGAAATGAGGTTCTCAGATCCTGAAGAATCACTCCAGCAAAAGTACGCAGTAAATCACTGTATGGACTACACAAATGACCGGCCATTCTCATGTAGACCATCTGCCCAAAGGACTCTTGCAATCAGAAGGTACAGGCAAGTAGACCATCCTGGGGTAGGAAGGCGACGCGAGGACTACACTACGAACAATTGTTACGATCATAAACACGTTCTTGTCCTGAAGCAAGGCATGTGGACTTCAACTTCAACTTCAAGCCAGCCATAAATCAACCCCGTACGTAGTGGATCCATGCGGGTGGCTCAAACTCAAATCTGAACTGAAGTTCAAGGGGGTCCAGTATATCTAGCAGGTAACACTACAAGCAAACATGGCCAGCTGAGCGACCTCAGGCGAACTTTGCGGTGCCCTGCTGCTTCACACGTCTAAGACTTCACAGTTATTGACAGACTGAATGACCGAATGCGAGTATTGTGCCGCAATCCTGCCGAGTTTACAGAGATAAGAAGAGATTTGCC
Source organism: Batillaria attramentaria (assembly GCA_018292915.2). NCBI lineage: Eukaryota > Metazoa > Mollusca > Gastropoda > Batillariidae > Batillaria > Batillaria attramentaria. Next base: position 474,890 of record JACVVK020000074.1, read on the forward strand.
CGGATTCCCCTTCTTAAAATGAATTTCTCCTATCTCGGTCTATCGGAAAAACCTTTCGTTTGCCTCGCTGAAATTACTGGATCAAATATTACCAGCCCAACACAAAAGAACTAACATCAAAAGACCGCACATGCACTTTGGTAAAAACATAAAAACGGACTAGTCAGGAATCTCTTATTAAACGTACTGGTCAGGCCAATGCAGAGAATATAAAGTGGACGTTTTCGCTGTATGACACTAAACCCAAGACAAGCTCCGTCATTATTTGGAAAAAGGACAGAAGCGCTTATCATATCCACTGCGCTTGAGCCCACTGTGGAACTCCGCAAATAGCATCTGCACCAATCGACGTCGGAAGTTTCCCTTGTTTACGAAAAAGAAGGTAAACCAATTAATCCGTTTTGATCTCTTCAAAACACCTCATTACGATTAGCTGCGCATTTTCCGCCTTGGGGGCACCATAACTTGAAAACAAGGCATAATAACTGGAGATACATTTCAGCGTTGTTAAAATCTGACCCATTCGGCGTGGCGCGCACAGGCTATTGAAGGCTGTTAAAGAACAAACTTAACTTGATCCTGACCTATCGTCTGGGAATTTCGAGACTCGAGGAACAGCCAAAAGCAGTGTTTATCCCAGGCCAGAAATCAGCGTGAAAAATTAATGATACATGCATAAACCATTAGGTGAATGTGAACGTCACGTTGAAGCGATGACATCATCTCACCATGTGTGCACGCTCTAGTATCGGCTGTGTAGTTTACTGAACACTGTATCACTGTTCGCCTCAAAATAAAAGTTGTCGGCGAGTATGATACAAGCTGATATCAAACACAAAAAGTTTTACCAAAGTGTCCTCCTGCATTGCATTTCCGCTTGAGTGGTGTAAGATGATGTGTTTATGAGCTGACATTTATAAAAACGAGTATGATAAAAGCTGATATTAAACACAGAATTTCTTACCAAAGTGTTCTCCTGTATAGCATTTCCTCCTGATTGGTGTAAAAGGATGTGTTTATGAGCTCATATACATAAAAGCGAGTATGATAAAATCTGATATTAAACACAGAATTGTTTTTTACCAAAGTGTCCTGTATAGCATTTCCTCCTGATTGGTCTAAGATGATATGTGCATGAGCTGATATTTATTTTGGGTTTTTACTTGGAAATGGAGCACTTCACTTCAAAGTAATAGTTGTCAGTGACGATGACATCAAACACAGCTATGCTTACCAAAGTGTCCTCCTGTAGCACTGCCTCCTGATCAGTGTGAAATACTACCGTCAAGAGCTGATATTTATTCGTCTTTTACTTGGAAATGGAGCACTGTTCACTTCAAAGTAAAATTTGTCGGTGACGATGACATCCAACACAGCTATTGCTTAACAAAGTGTCTTCCCGTAGCACTGCCTCCAGATCACTGTGAAATAATTCGTTCAAGAGCTGATATTTATGCGGTCAGGGTGTGAAGGAAGTCAGTGGGTGCACGGATATCTCCCAGAAACGTGCTCATCAACAATGGTTTGAGCGATATACCTCCGCGTCGCATCATCTGTTTGCCATGAAGACGCTATTTATCACAGCTCTACGTGTCGTCTTCATATTCATACGCAGCAAATCTGTTGTGTAAGAAACCTTTTCACTGCCCATCAAACTGTCGCGAACTTTTGCAGGGCAAAAGTATTCCATCGTGAACGATAATGCGAACATGCCCAAAATGGCTCCAGCATTCACAGAGGCGTGTGCAGGGCATTCATGATAACAATGAAGGAAACTGAACGCCCAAAGCCAGTAAGATAATAAATTGTGAAAGTGTGGACGATAAACATGTTATTACGAGTTGCAAAATGCGTAAACAACAAAAACTAACACTAGTTAAGATGGACGTGATATAACTAATGGGTCAATTTTGGAGGATAAGCAAATTCAATAACTAAAGTTTCAGAACAGCACGAGAAGCAAAACGAATATTCTTTAAAAAAATAAAATAAAATAAAGCGATGAAATATATCATTTTGAAGGAAATTTTACGTACTTAAAGCTGCATATGGAATGTGTTGTCCTTTCAACAACAAATAAACTCTCACCTTTCCGCCAAACCCCAATTTGTCATATCCCGCTTCCAGCCTTTTCTTATGCCCGCAAGAGGGTGAGTGGGTGTTTGGGGATTTAACGTCCTTTTCCACCACATACAGGTGATATCAAAGACGGGGCAACGATGAAAAAGTCAGCACAAATATTTGGCCCCAGCCGGGATACAAACTCACGACCCGAGCATGAGAAGTCCAACGCTCTACCATTCGGCCACCCCGGCTCCCCGAAAAGGGCAACTAGTGGGATCGATCCATTTAGCTTCGGATCTCCAGCCTAACGGTTTACCCAGCTGAGCTATTGGGACAGCCAGCAAGAGGTATAAACAACATCATCCAGTCACAAGCACAGTACCTATTATTTCCCCATCCATACAGACCGCTGGTCTCGTTCTTTCATCAGCCATGTCTGATTCACTGTTTATATGCACAGAGCATAAGCTAACAGCGTTACACAAGACAGCATATTATCTCCAACAGAGTGGCAGAAATCGCTTAGAGGTCGAGGGGTTAATGAAGTCTTGGAGTCCGGTGGCCAGTTAGTATGCCCTTGATAACGCCGCCCCTCTACATGAAAGTCCTGCTCACATTAGCAACGCGGGAATTACTCCCCGCTGTCGAAATTATTAGTATTATTGTTCGTGGACGACACAAGACTATTATTAGCTAGCTTGTCTCAGTGGCTTCCATACCTAAGCCGTATTCCCCCCCCCCCCCACCATCACCTCCCCCCCCCCAACACCCCCTCCCACCCCAACACCCCTCTCCACCCCCCGCCCACCCCACCCCCCAGACACAGATTAGTTTGGTGCCCTACGAAGTCGCTATGTTGCAAGTACATGTACCAGGTGATCCACCAAAAGGTTGTTCCCTTCTGGTCTTCTCTGTCTCTCTTTCCAGCTTTTTGTTTTTGTGACTGTCTATCTGTCTTTCCTATTTCTTTTTGTTCTTGATCGTTTGTAGCTGTAGTAAGGTCAGGTTCGAGAATCGGACCTTCCTGGTAACTTCTGCCGGTGTTAAATAAAGACTCTTTCTTTCTGTTTGTTTTTATTATCTATCTATCTTTCCTCTCTCTTTTTGTTCTTTTTTGTTATTTAGTAGCTGTTGCAATGGCAGGTTCGAGAACTGACCTTCCTGGTAACATCCTCCGCTGTTAAAATTAATAAACAATCATTGCCAATTCCATTGTTATTGTTATTGTCATTCTTTCTTTCTTTCTTCTGATATCTTTATCCATCTATCTTTACTCTTTCTTTTCATTCTTCATTGTTATTTAGTAGCTGTTGCAATGGCAGGTTCGAGAACTGACTTAATGCTCGCGTCGTGAGTTCGTATCCCGGCTGGGGCAAAATATTTGTTGGCTTTTTCATCGTTGCCCCGTCTTTGATATCATCCGTGTGTGGTGGAAAAGGACGTTAAACCCCAAAACACCCACCCACCCTCGAGAACTGACCTTCCTGGTAGCTACTACCGTTGTTAAATAAGCAATCATTGTCACCACCAAAGTTATTTTCATTGTCATTGTCGTTGTCATTCTTTCTTCCTTTTTCACCTGATCTCAAGATAAACCCTTCCCGGCTACTGCCAATGGTGAATCGCAAAGCTGTACTGTATCTGAATCTGAGACCGACCACTGTATGGAATATCTCTAATCTGTGGGCGGTAGCCGCGACATTTTCGCGCATAAATATTACTTATCTCCCAGTCTCGGTACTCAAGAACATAAACAAAGGAGCGACTGCTTGTGTTTGTGCCATGCGTCTTCTACGCTCACCGACGAAGGAACTTCAACAGCAGTTGCTGGAATAAACGGCACTTGGGGAGATATTACGAGGTGTGAACAGACAGTAAACGCGACACCTACTTCGAAAAGGAGTCACTTAGTGCATTCTTAAGTCATTGTTTGTTGTTCCTTGGTGGTCGTTCCCCTCCTGAATGGGAGCCACTGTGTGATCGGAGTATTTGTGAGATAAAAATATGACTGCGCTATGGAATGTCTGTATTAAATAGATATGACTTCGTTGACTTCGTTGAAATACGCTTGTACTATGCGCCTGCCGGTTACTATCTACCACAATATATGTGAGTGAATAAAACTGTCAGCTTTGAATACAGGCGTTTACTATTCTGTGAGGCATTCAGTACAAACTAACTGAGCGTAAAAGCTGAGTCACTTTATTCTGACAGAGGTATGCGCGGTAGAATGCCAGTTTCACCTCCCCGAGTGACAGTGTCAATGAGAAGTCGATCACTGAAGATCAATTTCACGTCCCAAGCAGCGACAATAACAATACCAACCGTTCTACCATCGATGAATTTGATCATTCGTTAACTGATTCACGAAGTACCGTAACTGTACCATTAGTCAGACAATTGCAATTTTCTACCTTTATTTTTGCAAACTTTAAATCAGAGCCAACAAAATTATCATACACTTATACACAATGCGAGGTGACAATTCAAACGCAAATTATCATTGAAACGGAGGAACAGAGAAACCGAAACACACACACACACACACACACACACACACACACACACACACACACACACACACACACACACACACACACACACACACAACCACATTTGACCGATCTGTAGTATTAAATAATTACAAATCATTTTACACAGACAAAAATAGTGAAGTATAGAAATTCAGAACGAATGTGACCGTTTCGTTCCAGTTAAAATGTCATCACTGTTGCGATCTGCCAGCATTTTCAGCGACAGGAACATCAGTAAAACGAAACAAATTTTGTTCGTGCTTAGTACAGGTCAGATGTCATCTCTACGAATACAATAATCACAAGACTGAGCACCACTCACCACTGCAGAATACCATAATCACAAGACTGAGCACCACTCACCACTGCAGAATACCATAATCACAAGACTGAGCACCACTCACCACTGCAGAATACCATAATCACAAGACTGAGCACCACTCACCACTGCAGAATACCATAATCACAAGACTGAGCACCACTCACCACTGCCCATGTCAAATGTCGGATTGTATAATCCAGCAGGCTATCATGCAGACAGACCCAGAGGCTGGCACAAGCATCGTTTTAAATTCACACTCCCAAAATCTCACAAGTAGGTCATTGTCAGTGCTCAGACGAGATGCCTCATGTCCTCTCCCACACGAGTGATCGGGGGAAGGTCAGTCTTCACAAACGTTCGATCTCCTTATAAATACTGCTCCATGATGAAATTAACACCTGGCGGCTATCGGACACTTCTCAAAGCTCATTGGTCGATCTTGACCTCTGGCGGAGGGTGGGGGAGGGGAGGGGGGGAGGGGGGAGGGTAGCACTGCTCTTGGCGAGAAACCCGCAAAGACCCAGTGAGAGTTGGAGCTTACAGCGGCAGAGATCGACTTTGGCAGCAGGTATCAATGGCTTATAATCGCGCCCTGTTGACCCCAGCGTTGTCCGCGCGAAGAGGCAGCCAGTTCATATCTCCCAAAGCCTCAAATCCGTCCCCCAATAGACCGCGTGGTAGGAGACACACTGGGGAATATTAAGCGTGAAAATCGCCATTGGAGGGGTTAGCTTTCAGTCACAGCACAAAGGGGGCGACAAAGACTTTCAAGGCTGAACGGTCGGAGACCCGCACAGGTCGCGTTTAAACTATCATAGCACCTGACTGCTATGACTCTATCTGTCTTTCAGTTTCTTTAGCAAAGGACAACACTGGATAGTGTCGGGTTTTGTTAGAGTGGGTGAACTCGAGTGCTTTTCAGACACGGTCCAGTTCACGGACGTAGGAAAAGATCGAAAGGCGGCCAAAGTTTACAAATCTTTACAAATAAGGCGCGAATTCCACACTAAGTGACTGTTCAGAGCTTCACGGCAGCTGTTTGGAAAGCAGCGAATGACGCAGTGAGCCCAGTGAACCGGCTTTGTGTCAGCGAGGACAGTGGTGTAGCTGAGTGCAAATAAGCAGAGAATTAAACACCTATCGAGCTGGATTAAACTGGGATTAGTGGGTTAATTTAGGACGGAGGATCGTATTCGGCCAAATCATAAAAAAATGAGAGCGAGAACAGACTCAATTTTCTTTCAAGTTTGTTTGGAAAAGCACGGCTAAGCACAATTTCTGAGACCAAGCTGTGCAGGGAATTAATAAAATCCCACAAAAAAATCTATCACCGACACGGATCAGTTGCTGAACATCTGTCTCGCATTTGTCATTACTTCTATAATCAGTTTTCACGCACCCTGCTGTGATGTATAAAAAGTAGCTTCCGCCTGGATGCATCTGAGAGTTGACGACATGACCAGAAAACAAGGTAGACAATGAAAACTCATTCTGGCGAATCAGGACTAAGTCTACACAGACGTCAGACCTCGAAAATCAACAGAAAATTATGTCTTCGGAGCAGGGAACGAGTATAATACGGGGCGTGGAGGGGGATCAAGTATCCCGAACTCATAGGGTGTGACCACAAAACAACCAGTGTATCCCCCGAAAGCCAGGGGTAGCGGCATTTGGGAGGCAAATTAGACTAGCGATCAGCCGTCTTTGTAAGTCATATCCGGGACACATGGTGAAGGGTTAGTCAAAGACTAAGGTGAATTCCTACCATGTTTATGCATGTGCAATAGTTATGTTTATTTGTATATTTAATAGCAACTGTTGTATAGTTTTAGCGGTACGGAGCGCAGAGTACCAAGTTTAGAAGGGGAGCAACAGTGAGACCATACGAATACCAAAGCGGTCATACTAAACCATCTTCATGTGCCTCCTACCACACCCCCTCACCCCTCTCTACCCCCTACCCTCCACCCCTCCTGCCTCTTCTTCGTAAGTCATATAATTTATGTAGGCTTTTGAATGCCCTTTCACTGGCCGCGACAAACGACTGATCGAGTTTTTGTGTTCGGGATTAGGTCGCTACAGACAGCCGACCACGGTAAGGTAGGACGCCCCCAAAACTGGGAGCTTAGGGCCTAATTCCGCCGAACACAGGCGTAAGCTTATGCACAATTCTCGCCCACAAAACTGCCATCCGTTCAGTAATCCGTGTTTGTGCAAGGAGCGACGCGAGTGAGTTAGAGGATGATAAAATTCGAAAACGCGGCAGATCGGACATGACGCGACAGCTCCAGGGTGGTAACAAACTTTGTAATCTTTAAAGGAGAAAGTACATCGAAGGATTTTCGCAGTTTTTTTAAAATCACCAACCGTTATTTGTTGAGGTCGTGAAGAAAAGTTAGTAGAGAGAGAAAAAAAATTCTCATCACTAACCGTTATTTGTTGATGTCGTGAAGGAAAGTTTGTGGAAACAGGTTTGTTTTTTCTCATCACTAACCATTATTTGCTGAGGTCGTGAAGGAAAGTTTGTGGAAACAGGTTTGTTTTTTCTCATCACTAATCATTATTTGTTGAGGTCGTGAAGGAAAGTTTGTGGAAACAGGTTTGTTTTTTCTCATCACTAATCATTATTTGCTGAGGTCGTGAAGGAAAGTTTGTGGAAACAGGTTTGTTTTTTCTCATCACTAATCATTATTTGTTGAGGTCGTGAAGGAAAGTTTGTGGAAACAGGTTTGTTTTTTCTCATCACTAACCATTATTTGCTGAGGTCGTGAAGGAAAGTTTGTGGAAACAGGTTTGTTTTTTCTCATCACCAATCATTATTTGTTGAGGTCGTGAAGGAAAGTTTGTGGAAACAGGTTTGTTTTTTCTCATCACTAATCATTATTTGTTGAGGCCGTGAAGGAAAGTTTGTGGAAACAGGTTTGTTTTTTCTCATCACTAATCATTATTTGCTGATCTCGTGAAGGAAAGTTTGTGGAAACAGGATTGGTTTTTTTCTCATCACTAACCATTATTAAATTTTGTTGAGGCCGTGAAGGAAAGTTTTCAAATTTTTTTTTTTTCTCATCACCAACCGTTATTTGTTGAGGTCGTGCGGGAAAGGTTTTCGCAAAACGATTTGTATTTTTTTCCACTCATCACTAACCGTTACTCGCTGAGGTTGTGAGGGAAAGTTTATAGAAAAAATTCTCTGGACGGTTAGAACAGGGTAAAGAGACACCATTTTCACAATCAACTTTCTCTTGCACCAATCGTAACTGAAAGTTTACTCTCTCTCTCTCTCTCTCTCTCTCTCTCTCTCTCTCTCTCTCTCTCTCTCTCTCTCGTGTTGCTGATGTGCTGTTGTTTTGTGGGGAAGTGCTGTTTAATGATCTGAACAGGATTCGGGGTTTTATTTCCAAGTCTAAAGTCAAAGCAAGAAATCCACAAACATTCAATCAAAAATGACGAAATCATAATACAAAAATTAGAATATGCTCGTTTTGCCTTTTTCTACCAACATCTACCATGGGAACTCCTCTACACAGACGTCAGAACTTGAAAATCAACAGAAAACTATGCTGTCTCCGGAGCAGGGAACGAGTATAATGCAAGGCGTGGAGGGCTCCCGGCGTTTGTTACGCACTTTTATGTTAAAGTTTGTTTCACCGTTGCTACATCTTAGAGTATTGGTGTTTACCCACTTTTTAACCAGAATCGAAATTATTTGAAAGCACTAAAATAAAATAAAATAAAATAAAATAAAATAAAATGATTCCAACGACTCACCTTCAAAGACGACCGTGGTGGAAGTGTCGACAGAACAGAGGGCTGCTGCTCTCCCTTGTCGGCGGTCATGTGACTGTCATGGCGGCCGGAGGGGGAAGCTCCAGAACTGTCATGAACGCCGTCTAGGGACAGAGGCTCAACGAGATTGTGGCCAGCGGTCGTCTGTAGATCCTGTAACACAGTTTATGGAGGACTGATTACCATGGGAACACGTTCACGCCGACACACCGAATTTACGAACTCAAGGTTATCAGTCGTGGCCAGCTGCCAAAGTGCATGAGAACCTCGCATCCATTGGCATATTTAATAAATAGTACTCATCTAGCGCTTATTCTCGCAGCAAAGCAACTCATAATGCTACACACACACACACACACACACACACACACACACACACACACACACACACACACACACACACACACACACATCGGCCTGATGCAGATATACAATTACAGACAGAGGCACTGAGTCAATGACAGACCTACTTAAGTGTGAAAAGCCTGACGGAAGAGGTGGGATTTCAGGTTTGATTTGAACTCGGACACTGAGTGTGGAAAGATAGCGCATTACGACCGGCAGCGAGTTCCAAACATTTGGGTCGAGGAAACTGAAGGAGCGTTCGCCTGGACCCACAGAGCATTCAGCGTGATATTAGCTTCCATGACTGAGAATGGGAGTTCAATCCAATCTAACCAAATTTAATGATCTGTGCTGCTGATTCCAGTCTAGTCAGCAAATTGCCTTGGTGTCGAGGACAGTATTCATACACTAGTTTTTCATCTTATGTGCACGTAATACAGTCCCAGGAAAATATCATTCAAATTAATCCATGCAGAAATCACGACGACTAAGCACAACAGGAATCGGGAAATCTGGACAAATGCTCGACCCTATATCTGTAAAATAATCGCACGTCTCCGGAAGAACGATATAATCAGGAAGCACACTGCACTACACATTGTGAATTATGAATCATAAACCATGACATTTAATGATTTTTACGAAAGCTCACGAAGACCCGCGATAGCAATCTAACCTAAGCTTCCATTTCAACGTTAACAGGCTGACATCGCACACCGCCATTGGCACTTCCGATATTCCGATGCATTATCAGATCAGTTCAGCAAAAAATTCAAAAGGAAAAAAAAATCCTGCACTTCATACTTGAAAACTAAAACACGCCGCATTTACTTGGAGCACGAATTTCTATGGACATATCCATCAGATATCCACCACATATCCATCAGATATCCACCACATATCCATCAGATATCCACCACGTATCCATCAGATATCCACCACATATCCATCAGATATCCCCCACGTATCCATCAGATATCCCCCACGTATCCATCAGATATCCACCACATATCCATTAGATATCCACTACATATCCATCAAATAGCCACCAAATAATTACCCATCAGATATCCACCACATATCCATCAGATATCCACAGCATATCCTTCTTTTTTCTCTCACTATCTTTCCTTTCAAAACCTCTTCCTAAGCGCCGTGAGCACTCAGGGTGAAGCCGTGCGCTATATCAAGTCCCCATCATCATCATCATCATCATCATCATCATCATCCACCGCATATCCATCAGATGTCCACCACATACCCCTCAGGCGAAAAACCTGTAAAGTCCGATCATTTGCAGGCATCAGCAGGTCGACTGAACAATAACAATTTAAAGAAAGAAAAAGGTTCCTGCACCCCCTTTGTGTAGCTCTCGAAAACTAAAGAAGGTGGGCATGGATGATATCACAGAAGAGGCAACGAGAAAAAGGCAAGCACAACTATTTGGCCAAAGACGGAATTCCAACGCTCTACCATTCGGCTATCCTGGTTTCCCCTCGAAAACTAAAGAACGTCACCCTCACTGGGAGTAGCCGCTTCTAAAGCCATATTCACCATATAAAGAAAAACAAACCCGTGAAGTGCGCGATAACCATCTAACCTACACACCCAGTTTAAAGTTAACAAGCTGACACCGCAAGCCTCTATTGAAGCTTTCGATCTTTCGGGTCAGTTCTGCACTAGCAATTTTGTTTTTTAATTCCTTTGTGCACCTCCCGAAAAACTGAGTAAGCACACCAGACTTACTTGGATCACGCATTTCTATGGACATATCCATCGCACAATAATACCAACACAAAATATGTTCCTGCAATTGCTTTGTATAATACACGAAACTAGAGAAACTCACACTTACTCGAAGCGCGCATTTCTATGGACATATCCGGACAAAGCCAGCTACTGCGGTACCTCTTATTGTGAAATACCCTAAAACTACGACACATCACACGTAGTTGGAGCACAATTTGTCGATGGGCATAATATCTACGTCAAATTTTAACAGTTTTTGCAGTCGCTTTTTGTAGTACTCACAAAATAAAGCACACCACGCGTACTTAGAGCACGCACCTCTATGGACATATCTATCACATAAAACCCTCTGCCTGCAATTGCAAACTAAGGGCAGATCACACTTACTCGCTGAACGCGTCTCTGTGCACATTTCTATCTTGTAAAACCACGTGCCGGCAATCGGACACTAGAGTACATCACACTTACTTTGGTGCGCGTGTGTCTATGGTCAGTATATCTGTTGCACGTTCTCTTCCAACAACTAGAACCAGGCACGTTTCTCAAACACAGTTCTGTGTGCGTTGTCCCAAGAGCGGCGTATCAAGTATTGAAATGTGTCAAAACTAACGCATCATCCACCGAAGATCGAGAAGATATACAGTGGATCCTATCAGACCTTCGAGTGCAAATACACACACACACGTTAGACCGGGTTGATTATCTGCGGCATGGTTGGGCCGAGTATCTTGAGACATTCTAGATGTCGTTAACTCTGTTAAAAACGCATTTACTTCCAAATGACATGGGAGCAGAAAGAACAGGGAGTGCACTGGTGTAAAAAGACACGTTGAAGATCAAAGGCAAAATGTGTTTAGACGAGGAACGCCGTAAGCTTTGTCAACACGACTAAACACACACTTCAAAATCACCACCCCGGGTAGACTTGCCTCGCTTTCGGGACAAGACCTGATGATGAGCCCGTCAAGATTTATGGCACGTGCTTCACGGGTATTACGTCAGATGATTCATCTGCACTCGTGATAACAGACCTACTGTCGAATGGTACAAGTGCTTGTAAAACCCATGGCAGTTAGACCCTTTTACAGTAACGGCACCTACAGCCAATACATTCTGATCTATACATCTGATACATGTTTCTGGTGTAAATGTACTTGGTTGTTTGTATTACTGCTGCATTGGGATGATGACCCATTGCTATTGTTTGTTACAACCATACCCTTAACGGAACATGGAAACCCTCTTTGAATCTTTAGCATGAGAATAATATTTGGAACGGAATGGTAATTTTGCCCTTCAAACGAAGTTCAAACGAAACATTATTGGCAGTTCTGTACCAGTGCCATACTAGCTGGGTTTCATTTTGTACGACTACAAGCCTACTTTTTCAAAAAAAAAAATCCTTTCCTACTGATATAGATCAGTATTTCAATAGCATAGGGTGAATGAATTTACCACACCGTTCTTAAACTGTCCTTTTCTCAAACGACAGATTTGTGGCACAGAGGGACTACTTCTTTTGTCATATAGCAGCCCCCTCCCTCCCTCCGCGTCCCTCCCCTCATTCCCCACCCCTTTGTTGCCAAACGTAAACCAAACCCTCCCTTGCCACAGCGCTTTGGTCTCCATGTCCCTGTGAACAAAATCATGACGTCCTGGGGTCGTTACACTCTGACTGAAATAACGAACATGATACAGTTACTCTGGCCGAAAAGGGAATGCCAATGTTCTTGTTGAATAGAAGAAAGTGATCATGTATTTACTGACAGCGCGGCTTCGGAAGTCGGTTAAGTGTAAGTACGCAAATTGCAACGCTAAAGAGATGAAAACAATCACTCAAGACTTTCGTGGTCCCCCAGGATTAGATTTGTATAGCAGTTGCGTGGTTGCCCTCCGAAAATACGTCATCATAACATGCCTTCATGAGTCAATGTTACATCTGCTCTCATAAGCACGCACTCAAGCAGTGCATAATGATTACGAAAACAAATAAAACGCTCGGGCAGAAGTGATCATCCGAGCGTTAAATAAAGCCAGACACCTTCTCACTAAAAAAACAAAAAAACAAAAACCCACACCTTGTTCCGGAGACGGACAGCAAGAAACGAGAAGAAAAGTAGTGGTATTAGTAGCAGTAAAACGAGCCTGCAGGCGATACCTCATGAGTGAGCTGCTTGACGATAATACAGTCACAGATCCGTCCAAAATGCTAAGTCCTCCATGGTCAACAAGTCAACGCGACAGCGAGCGTGCATTACAGTAGCCCATCCAGCTGAGGAACTCGACAATACTGCTAGCACTACTGACAGCGCCAGCAGGAAAAGGGTGAATAGAAAGAACTCGATAGTAGCGCTAGATCTGGAACACAAGCACTTAATTCTGGTCCTAGTTTCCGCTGGGGAGAACAGAGTAGGCCACGGTCACTACCGGTACACGAGCGGACCAATCGTGCGAAAAATTTGAGGGAGGCGGGGGGGGGGGGGGGGGGATAAGGGTATAGGGATAAGAGGGTAAGGAACGGATGGGGGGGGGGGGGGGTTGCGGGGGCGTGCGTGAATGGATGTTTCTGGAAATAGGTTCTAAGGCTTCACCCGAAAACAACAACTTGTAAAACAGAAATTAATTAATAAAAAAAAATTAATGAAATCAAACAGAGTTCTATTTCTCCGTCTACCCCATAGAGCCTTCTCCGGCAATACCCCACCCCCACCACAACTGCCACCACCACCAGCCCAGCCCACCCCACCCCGGGGATCTGAAAGAGTACCTACCCTGGGTGGAGAGAGCGAGAGAGAAGAAGAAGAAAAAAGTATGGGTCTTTTGACCAAGTCTCACGGTCCGACAGGTGCCAATCGCCTTAAGTCCGGGGCGTGCCACAGAGGGATGTTGACATTGTATAGTGGAGTGTAGCCCATGCTTGGGGGGGGGGGGGGGCAGGGGAGGGGGGGTGGGGGGGAGAGTACCGGAGGAAGTGCTACCGATCAGCAGGCATCGACAGTAACACTCTTTGTGTTTAACTCTCTTGGTCTGGCAGCACCGACACTGTAGACTACTGTACTGTTGTGTTTTGTGTGGTCTCTTGTGGCACCACTTCTACTGACAATGGGTGGAGAGAAGGGGAGGGGGGGGGAGGCGGCAGGGCTGGGGTGGAAAGGTCTGGGAGGACGGGAATAGTGTTGGACAGAAAAAGGGGGATGGAATAATTGTGCTGATTAAATATTCATGTGCACGTATGCTGTAAACGAGAAAATTTTCATTCCGACCATGCTTTAAGAATGAAAGTGAAAAGTCTGAATAATTTATATGTAAAGTCGCAAAGATGATGCATGAGCGTTTTATGGGATCGCCAACTTTCTTTCTTTATTCTAAGTTATGACACCATAAAGCGCGGAACTTAAAACAGGTTTCCACAAGTCAAAGGGATGCAACAATCTGCTGGGAACAACTCTCAGCATAGTGTGTGTGTGTGTGTGTGTGTGTGTGTGTGTGTGTGTGTGTGTGTGTGTGTGTGTGTGTGTGTGTGTGTGTGTGTGTGTGAGAGAGAGAGAGAGAGAGAGAGGCGAAGATGAAGATTTGTTTGTTTGTTTGTTTGCTGTTCTTCGTTTAGGGCCTAAGGCTCATTATTTTAAATAATGTTTTATGTAATTTATTGAACAACGTAGTTTTTGTAATATCTGTTACTGAATGCTCAACGGGTTGTAAGAGAAATATCATTTTGAAGGACGATAAACATGTATTGTATTGTATTGTATTGTATTGTATTGTATTGTATCGTATTGTATTGTATTGTATTGTATTGTATTGTATTGTATTGTAGAGAGAGTTAACTTAAGACAGTAACAGTTACCAAGAACAAAAACATTGATAGTGTCCCAACATAAAAACTCGCGAATCGCACTGTCCACAACAAGGCAGGGGCTCCTCCTGCACCTTCCGCCATTTTTGTTTTACCCGCGTCTAAAGGGGCTAAATCCATCTTTGCTAAGCCAACTTATGTTTTGGGTTAGTTTCGCTCTCAGTTCACCTTACGCTCGAAATACTCCACCTTGATGATTAGTACAGCTCTTAATGCGATACAATGCAGTTTGCACTTCAGTGCGCGAGCAGTTGAACATACAAATTCTACGACTGTTGTTACACTACTGCAGCGGCGCTCAGTGAGGTCGCCGCGTCATCGAGTACGCTTCTGTTGGCTCAGTGCCAGTGTTACAGACGCTGTCACTGTGCAGGTGTCTAATTGGTGCGATGATAGATGCTGACGTCACTGACCAAGAAAACAGCTAAGACCGATAATAATAATAATAATTATTATTATTATTATTGTAGGGCGTATTTCTTTAGATAAAATTCAAAGCGCCTATCACTCACTCACACTCACGCACATTATACAACGATGAACAGACATACAGTGGTGAAACTGACTAGTTAAACAGGAAATTACTGGAGGTACGTTATTTGTGGCCTCACGCCGCTCAAGCAACAAAGACTCCGTGAGCATAAAAAAAAAAATGGTAGCATAAGCCCCTTTACCTTTTTTTTATTATTCGCTTTTATTTCAATTTTCAAGTTCTCAGACACTCAGCCATGACCACTTTTGTCCGCTCAGACGAGATTTTGAAAGCCGCCTACCGTGTTGCTCGCCGAAACTACTGAAGACACTGACCGTTTACCCAGAACCCCACGCGGCTTTTGCCGTGTCTCGGTGGCCCAGACCTAAACATTCCATCCGGTAAATCGTTCGACCAAGCCGGTGATCGAGTGTGTGACTAGCAGCAGAAGGCCATAAACTATAATAAACAATTTTATCGCCGGCAAATCCCACACACAAATGTTGTCGGCCATGACAGGTAGGAGTGCATGTGTGTAAGCCGTGTGAACAGCTTGTCTGGCCTCTTCAAGGTCACTGATCTTGGCACTATACACGCATGTGTGTAATACCGGAGGGGGGGGGGAGTGGAGACCAAATGGGTGCTTTTTAGACTGACCGCTGGCCTGTTGTGGAGCAGCCACTGGTCAAGGTCACGATCAGCCTCATGAAAAATGATGATGATAATGACGACGACGACGACGACGACGATGATGATGATGATGATGATGATGATGATGATGATGATAATGGACACTTGTTATCGCGCAAGGCTCCACCATAACTGAGTGCTCACGGCGCTTAGGGAAAGGGTTTGAAAGAAAGTGCACATGAATACTAGGGTGATGAGCTGAGGAGATGAGTCTTCAGGCTTGTAGATGAACAAAACGTCTAAACCGCGATTTATTTTATTTTATTTTATTTATTTATTTATTTATTTTTTATTTTTTATTTTTTATTTTTTTTGGGGGGGGGGGGGGGTGTTTCTTACAAACCTGCCCAAACGCCAAAGTCCATAGAATGTCAAAGGAGAAAACTGTACGTGTTGAACGAATTAACAGCAAAAGCGCAGAAGTCATTCCTATAGGCATACTGTATAGCGTGTTAGCAGAAGTCATTCCTATAGGCATACTGTATAGCGTGTTAGCAGAAGTCATTCCTATAGGCATACTGTATAGCGTGTTAGCAGAAGTCATTCCTATAGGCATACTGTATAGCGTGTTAGCAGAAGTCATTCCTATAGGCATACTGTATAGCGTGTTAGCAGAAGTCATTCCTATAGGCATACTGTATAGCGTGTTAGCAGAAGTCATTCCTATAGGCATACTGTATAGCGTGTTAGCAGAAGTCATTCCTATAGGCATACTGTATAGCGTGTTAGCAGAAGTCATTCCTATAGGCATACTGTATAGCGTGTTAGCAGAAGTCATTCCTATAGGCATACTGTATAGCGTGTTAGCAGAAGTCATTCCTATAGGCATACTGTATAGCGTGTTAGCAGAAGTCATTCCTATAGGCATACTGTATAGCGTGTTAGCAAGGAATTGCAGTAGGAGTGAATCCTTTGTGGCAGTTTATCCTAGTAAATTGACTAGTAACCCCTTTATCTTTCCGCCTCCCTGGCTACCACCAGACGAAAGCCAGGGTCATAGTCTTCTAGGGCCTCTCCCTGAGGGACTGGAGTATTCCCTGTGTCAACAGAGATTAAACAAAATACAGCTATGCTGTCTTTTAGGGAAATATTTTGTCTAGGATCACCGCTGGCTAAGTATAGCTGAAGGACAAGAGAGAGTTACATTGTACCTCCCGATTGCTTTTTGATCTCTCCTGGGGAAACTCATAAGTCGCCGATCTGATGTAACAGCGTCACTGGGTAGCCCCGCAGTTTTTGCCATGCGTTTGCGAGCAACCTCTTTTGTTGTTGGTTTTGGGTTTTTTTGTTTGTTTGTTTGTTGTTTTTTTTGTTTGTTTGGTTTTTGGTTTTTTGGGTTTTTTTTTTTTTTTTTTTTTTGGGGGGGGGGGGGGGGGGGCAGGGTTTTTGTTTTGTTTTGTTTGTTGTTGTTGGTGTTGTTGGGTTTTTGGTTGTTGATTGTTGTTGTTTTTTTGTTTTTTTTTGTCTCACTAGCATTACGCTCAATCCACATACATTTGGTTTTACAACAAAATCGACTCCACTGATGCCTACCCTCAAATGCCCTGCCCAAAAACGCTACACATAATCACTGCATCAGTGAGCTCCCCAAATATTTTGTTACTAGTGTTACAGTTTTTTTTTCCCTGTTCTTCGTCTTCTTTGTGTTCTGTTGTATGCAAACTGACGTCATTTTACGAACAAATGGGTGAGTTCAAGATGAAAAAGACTGACGTCATGGTCTTTTTCCTTAAATGACGTCAATGGAGCAACTGCTCTCTTTCCACGTTTCGATCATATCAAACTACATGTTCTTCCCTCTTTGTAGTGTCGGTCAAGAAAGTTTGCCAGACCATACCATGCGTTGTGCTCACTATGCTGCAGCACGAGATTGGCTGAATTCTGGAGGCTTGCCCTTTTTGATTGACAGGAGTGATGTCATCTGTTCGCTCCAAACTCGCCTGTTAAGTAAAACACCACCAGCACCAAATAATAATAATCAAAAGAGAGGTCAGATGGATGATATTAAACAAGTCCAGCAAACCGCAAGCAATTCATTGGACAATCGACTCAGAATGCACTGTTCGCACCTTATCGTTGACACACACACCTGGCGAACAAAACCCCAGTACTTTGTCACACGAATATGCGTGTGTATGTCATCGACGGTGAAAATACTGACCCTTTTCCCTCCACCCGATAATCTTTTCCTCGAGTTTGCTCAGTCGGCAGGGGGTCAACTTTAGCCCTGAGTTGAGCTTCGCTGAGCGTTGTGATTTGCTCCCTGTTAAGAGCGTGTTAGCTTTTTTTCTGACAGCGCGAGAAGTGTCGGAGCACACTCATCAGACATTTTCACAAAAACGAAAACGGCATTCCTGGTTACAGAAAGCCGTGACAGTTTTCAAACAAGGGAATTAACGCGCCACGGTTTTGGGCTTCTGTCAGGGAAAAGGAATGGGTTGGGGTTGGGAAAGGCAGGACAAAAGAAAGGGCGAAACATACAAGGTAACCATTGCAGAGGGCCTGCGCGTAGGAGCCTCAGTAAGAGGTTTTGTGGTTCTTGATTTTTTTTTCCAGCGCGTTATAAGACATTGTCATCATCATCATAATCGTAAGTGATATCATCAAGTTAGGTGACTTTCTGTGTATCCCACCACGTGATATCATCAAGTTAGGTGACTTTCTGTGTATCCCACCACTGACGTGATATCATCAAGTTAGGTGACTTTCTGTGTATCCCACCACTGACGTGATATCATCAAGTTAGGTGACTTTCTGTGTATCCCACCACTGACGTGATATCATCAAGTTAGGTGACTTTCTGTGTATCCCACCACTGACGTGATATCATCAAGTTAGGTGACTTTCTGTGTATCCCACCACGTGATATCATCAAGTTAGGTGACTTTCTGTGTATCCCACCACGTGATATCATCAAGTTAGGTGACTTTCTGTGTATCCCACCACTGACGTGATATCATCAAGTTAGGTGACTTTCTGTGTATCCCACCACGTGATATCATCAAGTTAGGTGACTTTCTGTGTATCCCACCACTGACGTGATATCATCAAGTTAGGTGACTTTCTGTGTATCCCATCACGTGATATCATCAAGTTAGGTGACTTTCTGTGTATCCCACCACGTGATATCATCAAGTTAGGTGACTTTCTGTGTATCCCACCACGAGATATCATCAAGTTAGGTGACTTTCTGTGTATCCCACCACGTGATATCATCAAGTTAGGTGACTTTCTGTGTATCCCACCACTGACGTGATATCATCAAGTTAGGTGACTTTCTGTGTATCCCACCACGTGATATCATCAAGTTAGGTGACTTTCTGTGTATCCCACCACGTGATATCATCAAGTTAGGTGACTTTCTGTGTATCCCACCACGAGAAAAGTTTGCCACGGAATATTTCTCAAGACCGCGCAGGACAAGCCAAGGGAAGGAGTGAAACTGACGCGGTTATTCCTACCAATGACAATTCCCGTAGCGTGTCACGAGGTCTCAGTTACGGCATACGGGTAATACGCAACGTACATGATGTCTGCCCTCTACGGGCGACCTACACTACTGACTCCAAACTACACAACAATACTAGAACAAGAAACCTGACTGATTATCTTTCGCTCAACGGCACAAGTTAGTTCCTGATACAATTTCACTCCCATCTGGAAAAAAAGGACACAAAGCGCCTATCAAACCCATGACACTTGGCACCTTTTCCCGTCTTCTCCAAGTCCTGACTATCAAGTACAGAATCTGGCCAGGGCAAATACCAGAAAAGTCAAGGCAAACAGACGATGCGGGGGACGGATCAGCTATAGCTATGCCTCTATGAGCGGCGAAGGAAAATAATGTATCTAAGAACGGAGCTCAGTTCGCCAATCCGACTGGCGCCCTCGAGGCAATACTAACCCACATTTCCAAGTTGGCCTTGCGGAAGATTTTACTTCATTGCTCGGGTAAATCCATGAATATAAATTCCACGCTGGTAAACGGCGAATATATATATATATGGGTAGGATCAATTTGAAACCAGACCGACCGGTGATCAAGTTCAGCGAATCGACTAGGTAAATAGAACGTGCGATAGTTCCTTTTTGTCTTACTGTTTGCCCAGCGTGGAAACAATCGTACTGATTATCAGCGGGTTCTGTGTCACAATATCGCTCGGTGCATTGTTGCCGAACGCGAATGACTGACTCTAACAGTCTCCGGTATGAGCAAAATCTGGGGCATGTCCGCTGGCAGGGGAAGGAACCGCTTTCTATTTCAAACCCCGCCTCTTGTTACTTCCCCTGTCGGATTATCAGCGATCACGAGACATACACGCTGGCACAATTGAACAGTTTAATGTCAAAACAGACCCTAATACTGACGTGTGTTTGTAACAAGCGACTTAATGAAAAGATAACAATACGCATTAGCACGAGGAAAGATGATAAATAAAAGACCACATTGAGAAAGAAGAAAGGAACATTTAATACTACAGGCCTTCATCTAAACCGTCTCCCTGTGTGTAGCTCTCCCCCCCCCCCTTTACACAGAGAGAGAGAGAGAGAGAGAGAGAGAGAGAGAGAGAGAGAGAGAGAGAGAGAGAGAGAGAGAGTATAAATGACAATGAAACATTTACAGAACGACAACACACACACACACACACACACACACACACACACACACACACACACACACACACACACACACACATGAACCCACCTCCTCCATGGAATCAGACTCGTCCTCCACACCCGACTCGTCCCAGAGTGCAGCAGGATGGGAGGGGCGGTGGGGGTTGGCTTTGCGCGTGCTCTGCACGAGGAGGGGCGGTCTGCGGGGCGGGGCTGCCTCCCTGTCGCACAGCTCCTCAAGCTCCTGCAGGTGCTTCGTGACCAGCGGGCCCAGGTCCAGAGGTCCGGTACTGCGAAGTGTCATCTCCATCAGCTGCTGACCGCACACCTCTTCCAGCTGATCTATGTGCTGGGGTGGGTAAGAAATCATATTATCAACCGATCAAGCGAGGGAGAAAATCGGTCAGCCAACCAGTCACTCACTCACTGAATCAATCATTTGCAATATGTCCATCAAACAGGCAATGAGTATTAGTGATTTTTTTAAAGCACAGTGCATTATTGAATTTTGTTCATTTAAGCTTACTAGTTTCTGGTTTGTTTGTGTTTTGGTTGTTGTTGTTGTTTGTTTGCTTGTTTTTGTTGTTGTTGCTGTTGTTGTTTGCTTTTTTAAATTTTGTGGCTGAAATTGTTATACCTTTCCATCAACTCGAACCCTGACAGGGTCTAAATTTATGAACATCAATTTCTGTACAGTCGTCTTTGAAATTTTCTGGCGATGGGCAAAGCGCTCAAAATGACTGTTGACAGCAACGCTATGAAACGATCACCTTTACCACATTCTCAGAAGCTAGGACTGTTCAGTGAAACATAATTTTACATCATACTGCAGACTTATGATGATAATTCACAATTCACGCATCCCGTCATACCTTGCATTCAACCGGAAGTCTGCCAAGGACGTCGCCCGTCGCCATCTTGAAGTCGCCCAGCAGCCTCAGGAACCGGGGCCTCATTGACGTCACTGCTTGACAGAAATCTTCCCGTGACGCATTCTCTCGCGCGATAAGGGTCAAGGTCGCAGCCCGCAGTTCCTGTGCGATGTCTTGGAGACTCTGGAAAAAAGCACGACGAATGTTCTGACGTGAGAGCGAATCCATTCCTGTTGTGTTTTTGTGTGGTCAGATGCACGTGGATAAGGTTGATGACCTTAAGATATACATGTACTAACAAAACGTTCAATGACTTTGACTTAGGAAACAGGCAACACAGAAGCTACTACCTATATCTACACAAAAGGCATCAATGCCATGGATCCAATCAGCACTTAGGACGGACGTCTAGCTGCATACGCACACAGACAAGTATTCGCAAGTTACATGATATTATGGACAAGATGAACACCCATGTCTTTTTATTCCAGGATCTTCAGTTACATGTATCTTCAAATCAAAGATGCTTCTATTCCCTCCTCTGCGTCTACAGTTAATCTCAAATGGCACACTAATGTATCTATCTCTACATCTGTCAATTCAAAACAACCATAAAAATGTTACAAACGTGTGAAAATTAACATAGCACCACATACATTGTAATAAAGACAGCAATCATTTCTTGCATGCACACCAGTCGATTTCACGTGTTAGTAAGTACATACTCCACTTCAAAACACATCCGAGTTTTTCAGAAAGAAAACCCAAAGTTAGGTGATCTCAAAACCATGCACATGATAACCGTACTCACAGTGTACGTACAACGCAAATGTTAAGTATACACGTACCTCGAGTAGTTAATTTACGTAGCCGAGCAAAAACACAATCTCTTTCAATGCATTTTTTTTAAAAATTATTTTTACATGGCCACTTGGATCTTTCGTATCTTAAAAGAATGTCCTTCTTCCCCAGTTTTACAATCTATTGTCTTTCTCTCTTTTTTCTTTTGAATAATGAATGAATGAATAATGAGTATTGTACAGGCGCTTTACCCAATTTCCTGAATCGGCTCAAAGCGCCGCGAACTGAACCCAACACGCACGCTCACGTGAATCACACGCATTCTCTCACACACTTGACATAAACACATTACAATCACGTGGTGCGAAGGGTCAGCTCAGCTATTTAAATTTCGGAATTTAGAATTGCATTTATTTTCAAATTTGGTGGGCTGAACATTTCCAAAACAGAGGGGGAGGAAGCCGGAGTACCCGGAGAGAACCCCCGACGATCGACCCGAATGAACGGTGCCACATACGAGAAGGAAAAATTCTTTGCCCCGGGTGGGACTCGAACCCCTGACCTCTCGCATTGGTGACAGGTCTCTTAACCACTAGACCACCGACCGCCCCTTTTATCTTTTCTTTTGTCTTCTATGGTCGAGTATACCAAGGAGACAGTGTGGGTGTACGCGTCAGAGACATCAGGGCCCGCATGTAAAAGTCGAGGTTAGGGATTTTAGCCCCGTGTTAAAGTCTAACCTCGAACTAAACTAGCTCTAGGATAAAATCTTCTGTTGTGTTTTTGTTTAACCAGGAAGCGGGTCCATTTCACCATGGTGCCAAAGCCGTTAGAGAAGGACTTTTTCTACCTTTCTTCGCTTCTTTTTTGTAATTTAGTTTTGTTTTTGGGTTTCTTTTGTCCTAGTCTGGGTTAGGCCCGTAGCCGTGGGTTAAATTAACCTCGAGTTTTACATGCGGGCCCAGGGAAAGTAGTGAACCGCTAACATAAAAAAAGTCCCGACTGAGGAAAAGGTTGAATAATTATATCAAGAGTCCTTTCAACTCGTCGCACAAAAAGAAGAAAGAAAAAGCGTTACGTGAAAGGCCCTGTTCAAATTCAAACCACGTATATATGCGCGTGCACAAAGCGCGTGGGCGGTTAGAAGTTGATTGGGTTGTTTGGTTTTTTATATATAGAAATCAAGTACATCCGCCAGTCTGGGAAGATCTTTGAAAACAAAAGATGAGAGTGGTGACTGAAGGATGTATTTGCTTTGATGTGTGCCGAGCAAAGATTTTGCCCCCCCCCCCCCTCTGCTTCCACCCCCCCCCCACCTCCAGTCTCTCTCTCTCTCTCTCCATATCCAGCCTGATTCGTACCTTGTGTGTTTCTTTTTTTTTTTTTCTGCCCCAACTCTTTGCCAGCTCCAGTGGTGTTCCTCCCAGGTAATGGGTAGAATCCACGGAGGGCTCGGAAGCTGGGACAATTTTTATTATGCATGATGATGGAGATGAGGATGACGGTAAGATGATGCTATGGAGGTCCGTGTGGTTTGGGACTGCGGGACAGGGCCGCATTCCACGCTTCCTGTCATAAATATCCCGGCATTAACCAGGCCCGGGAACTACGGCACCTGCGGTGCCGGCCGTGTAATCATTCACATCATAAGACGTGTCATACCAAGGGAAGCACCCCCAAAGTCGCACCCGTGAAGTGGGTGAAACTCGGCTGTGTGACAACAGCCTCCCCATCGGGCCCATAGCACACCCGCTCTGGGTAGGAGCCGACCTAGGTAGGAAAAATCCCGCTTGCCTCGGCTGGGACTCGAACCCGGGTCTCCCGGTCCATGGTCCGAAGTGCTAACCACTACACTACGGGGGCCGGTCGTACCTTGTGTGTTTCAATAAATCATGAATATAGCGTAAGTGTATACGTGCACCATTTTTTGCTTCTTTCCGATTTTTTTTTATGTTGGTGATTGTGCTGTACATTTTGTGCTGCATTGTGACACTGCATTGTGCTCCCCCCCCCCCTACGCCCCCTCCCTCTCCCGGCCTCCAGTCATGGATCGAGCGCAAACAGTCGTGCCATTGTTACATATACTGCCATTCTCTCTCTCTCTCTCTCTCTCTCTCTCTCTCTCTCTCTCTACTGCCATTCTCTCTCTCTCTCTCTCTCTACTGCCATTCTCTCTCTCTCTCTCTCTACTGCCATTCTCTCTCTCTCTCTCTCTCTCTACTGCCATTCTCTCTCTCTCTCTCTCTACTGCCATTCTCTCTCTCTCTCTCTACTGCCATTCTCTCTCTCTCTCTCTCTCTCTACTGCCATTCTCTCTCTCTCTCTCTACTGCCATTCTCTCTCTCTCTCTCTCTCTCTCTCTACTGCCATTCTCTCTCTCTCTCTACTGCCATTCTCTCTCTCTCTACTGCCATTCTCTCTCTCTCTCTCTCTCTCTCTCTACTGCCATTCTCTCTCTCTCTCTCTCTACTGCCATTCTCTCTCTCTCTCTCTCTACTGCCATTCTCTCTCTCTCTCTCTACTGCCATTCTCTCTCTCTCTCTCTCTCTCTCTCCTGCCATTCTCTCTCTCTCTCTCTACTGCCATTCTCTCTCTCTCTCTCTCTCTCTCTCTCTCTCTACTGCCATTCTCTCTCTCTCTCTCTCTCTCTCTACTGCAATTCTCTCTCTCTCTCTCTCTCTACTGCCATTCTCTCTCTCTCTCTCTCTCTCTCTCTCTCTCTCTCTCTCTCTCTCTCTCTCTCTCTTTGAAAGGTCTAACATGCATAATTCAGCTGATACTGCCTCAACAAAGTGTTTTTATCGTCTGTTCTTATCCGGAACTTCCTTGATCTGTAGGTTACTGTGACAAGCTCGAGTGCAAGTATGCGTGTCGCCGCAGTGCAGTGCCAATCGTGCTGATGATCGCTTACGTTCTGAAGGTGAC
This sequence comes from Batillaria attramentaria, assembly GCA_018292915.2. NCBI lineage: Eukaryota > Metazoa > Mollusca > Gastropoda > Batillariidae > Batillaria > Batillaria attramentaria. The sequence continues at coordinate 499,923 of JACVVK020000074.1, forward strand.
GGTTGATAGCAGTATTCCAAACACGCGTGGCCTGAAACAGGTCAAAAGGTCACGGCAAAGCACCCTTGCTCAATCAGCGTGGTTGTCACAAAATAACAATCTTTGTCCATTCAATAGTGGTTTTACAAAAAAACAAAGTGAAAGTTTTTGCCCAGTCAGTGCTGTCTTCACAAAAAAAAGAGCACAAAGCTTCGCCCAGTCAGAATTCTCTTTAGAAGTTCAAAACTTTAAGACAAAAATCGTTCTTCAAAAATTATTTGTCAACATGTCCCCCCCCCCCCAAAAAAAAAAAAAAAATGCAAGACATCACTGCCAAATCGGCAGTCTTTTGTACACCAGTAGGTCATGGCATTCTATGCACGTGCGATAAAGAAACTAGTTCAAACCTGATGCCGTCTATTGTTTATTTATGCACTGTGGAGGCAGCATACAATCTTCGCTTTGTTCGCTCGGTTAGAAACCTATCGGGGAGCAGTCATCAGGTCTACTGATTCGCTTGTTTTAATCTCGGCTGGGGGTAACACGGCATATTAACCTTCTCTCAACATCACTGACGATAAACACGGTACCAGTCGGATCTGCACGGTTGTCTGGAATATCACAGATGTATTTCGACAGACATTTAGCAGTGCAGTCTTTTCCTCAACTAGCTTCAGTATTCCTAGTTCACCTTGCAATTCGGCATGCCTCTCCGCCCCCAGCCCTCCTTAAAAAATAGAATGGAAAAAATCTATGAATGCTTTGCAAACGAGCATCTGCTGAGAATAATTTCCTCTCAAGCGACTTGCACGAAATGAACCTATAATTCTGACCGGTTGAAGAAAAAATCTTCCCGTCCCAGGAGAGGGGGGGGGGGGAGGGGGACACCCAAGGATTGCTCGCAGCTTTGCTGACATGCACAGCAAGTCTTTGAGCACCGGGCTCTTCACACAATCCTAGAGGAAGATGGTTAAAAACGACGACAGAATCAAACCATGCGCGAGCTAACAAATGATTTTCAAGCGACAAGCACGAACCGGCACTGGAGCTTTTCAAAATGCTCTCAGTACTCAATACTTCCCCTCCCAAATGCACGTTAAAGTTTGCCCTACGGCGAGGGGGAGAGAGAGAGATTAAAGAGGGCGGGGGACGGTGGGGGAGGGGGGAGGGTGACAGGGGAGACACAGTCTTATGAACACCGTGAACACCTGCCTTCCTTTCCCATTGTGCTACCGGAAATGATTTGACGTCATCGCTTCCTCCCCCCTCCTCCCCCCATCTCTCAAGGGGACACACACACACACACACACACACACACACATGCACACGGACACACAAGAACAGTGAGTGAGGCAGACAGACAAACAGATAGATCTACACTGACTGACGTAAACCGAATCTGAACTCTTTTCCTCAACTAGCTTCAGTATTCCTAGTTCACCAGCATAAAACATTAACTTTGACCGCCAAACACACGCAGGGTGCGGGTGGGTGTTTGGGAATTTAGCGAGAAAAAGGCCGTAACAAATATTTGGCCCCAGCTAGGATTCAAACTCACGACCCTAGCATTGAGAGTCCAACGCCAAACACACGCAGAGAGACACACATAAAACTGCAGCCGCCTAATCCACCATGCATGCATGCATACCATTTTCAAATTCCGAACATTGAGAAATATCAGCACTTCGATCTAAGCCATACAAAACGTCCACGAAAGACCTGCCCGTTTCTGAGGTGACCTCGCAAAGCTTGTGAGACTGTTCACAGCGGTTGTGAAAAATCATAATGCACTCGAAGAGAGGGTAATATTTCACCGTGTATCCCACACCTGTCCACAAAGGTCTATTTCAGCTCGACGTTTGAGAGAGGTCAAGCATGCTTATGCGCCGACAAAGCATCTTTTTTATTTTGAACATGCCGTGCTCTCGGGACGAATGGGGGCCATAAACGAAATTGCGCACGTTTGCCACGATATGCACGAGGCAAAGTGGCCTGGCCTTAAAATATTGTGTCAATAGGTGTAGTCTAGGTTTTATTCACAAAACTCTTTGGAGGAGGTCAGGCAGGAAACGGTGCACGTATGTTTTTCGTGACGACAACGCGTTTCATACGAACGCACCTGCTCCTGCGGTTTGTCATTCGAGTTACTGAATCAGCGTGCTATTTATTGGGCGCCTTACAAGCGGTGTCATAATAGCGTTTGATTTATTGATAAAACCTTCCAAGCCATAATGGCATTAATTTTAAAAGCAGACGATGTTATGGACCCGCATGAACTCCCCGAGTCCGTGAAAGAGAAACAGTTTTGTCAGAGTGGAAACAAGATGGGGAGGCAAATCTCTGACAGACAGACAGACAGACAGACAGACATAGTGGGTGGGTGGGTGTTTTGGGGTTTGTCCTTTTTCCACCACATACGGGTGATATCAAAGACGGGGCAACGATGAAAAAGCCAGCACAAATATTTGGCTCCAGCCGGGATACGAACTCACGACCCGAGCATTAGAAGTCCAATGTTCTACCATTCGGCCACCCCGGCTCCCCGAGAGAGAGACAGACAGACAGATAGACGGAGAGATAGAGAGAGACACAGAGAGAGGAACGTAGAAGATTACTCACCCCTACACCCCCCACCCCACCCCACACATACACAAATTACCACCATCCATTTTTTTTTAAATTTAAAATTCGAATATCTGTTCACAAAACCGTGTTGTAGATCTACATTTAACCCATCCAGTGTCCACGCCTCAGTCGCATTTTCTGCATTCCAACGACACAATAAACAGACCGGCAAACCGGTACGCTAACGCCAAGTGTGTACCAACTCACCAAACCTATCTCAAACCTATCCTCCCGACCCCCCTCTCCATGAAACAAACAAACGAACAAAACAAAAAAGTTTGTATACAAAATTGCTAGACACGCGTTGACCCGGCGCCTCCTACATCCGTGCTGTCTGCAAGCATCGCGACGGTTTGGGAGCTAACAGGTGATCGCGCCTGTCACCTAAAGTTCGGAGCGATAAAATGGAAACACTTCTAGGCGTTTGTTGAGAAGGTGGGCCTTATTTTTATTACTCGCCTCCGAGTACCATGGGAGCCCGACTCGTGAAAACAATTTCATGCCTTCAGGTGTAAATTATAGTACCAAGGTTATTTGGGGCGGTCTGTGGTCTAGTGGTTAGGAGACTTGTCACCAATGCGAGAGGTCAGGGGTTCGAGTCCCACTCGGGGCAAAGAATTCTTCCTTCTCGTATGTTCATTCGGGCCGATCGTCGGGGGTTCTCTCCGGGTACTCCGGCTTCCTCCCCCTCTGCTTTGGACATGTTCAGCCCACAAAATTTGAAAAATAAATGCAATTCTAAATTCCGAAACTTAAATAGCTGAGCTAACCCTTCGCACCACATGATTGTAAAGTGTTTATGTCCAGTGTGTGAGAGAAAGTGTGTTATTCACGTGAGCGTGCGTGTTGGGTTCAGTTCGCGGCGCTCTGAGCCGATTCATGGAACTGGGTAAAGCCTATACAATACTCATTATTGTTATTATTACTATGGGCAGGTAGGAAGGCTGGTTGGTGGTTGGCTAGACGTTAACCGTCCCCGTCACTGACAAGCGTGATTGGAGACGTGCCTCCCTCAGAACGGGGTCAGGTTATGGCAGGAAGGGACAGCTACCCTGACTGAATAGTCCAGCTAAACACTATTCAACCTACACGTATTCTGAAGAAGCAGAGGTCTTGTGTAATCTATAGGCCTCACAGAGGCCTACGTATGTTCTGGAACAGTTGTGAGATGCGGCCACTGTGCAGGTGTCTAGGTGGTGCGATATTAGACACTACCAAAATGGTTCGAAAAGAGGTGTAACCCTAGACATCCCGGAAGATCGGGGCTATAACTACCGGGAAAGTTTTTAATCTTTGATAGGGGCTACTTCTCCCGGTGACAACTTATAATTTGTGTAAGTCATTTTCTCAAGCCTGTCTGGAAACAAGAGCAGTCAGTAGTTCGTGTGTACAGAGCTACGTGCCGACCCACATGGCTGGAGTCACACGACCCGATGCAGTATGTTTCCCTTGATGAGTTTTTAATGAAGTCTGGATTTGGGGGGACGAACGAAGCGGCGCGTGGGGTGTATGGAATCCCAAGCTTCATTAGGGGCCACTGATAAGACCATTTCCTAATCCACTACACACACACACACACACACACACACACACACACACACACACACACACACGTTCACCTAAGCCCCTGTTTAACATAGGGTTGGATCCTGGGTCGCCTGAATTTTAACCATCGGCTTTTGTAAGGGAGGATTCCGTTGATGGGGTACTCTTGGAGGTCATAAATTAATCGTAACTGATGGGAAAAACGCGCGTACTTCAACATGTAACAGAGAATTCTCTTCAGTTGTCTTCTTATCTGAACGTCATGCCATGCAGCAGGTGTATGAGTGGTTGGGTGTTTAAGGTGTGTGTGTGTGTGTGTGTGTGTGTGTGTGTGTGTGTGTGTGTGTGTGTGTGTGTGTGTGTGTGTGTGAGAGAGAGAGAGAGAGAGAGAGAGAGAGAGATTTCCTCACTGATAACCCCCTGCTGTCAAAACATTGTCCGTCTAATCCTGCACATAATATTATTAACCCCCCGATCGGTAAAGTATTGACATAAAAAATCTCACAACTCAGACCCTACACTGCCATCCAACCGCTATACTACATTTCCGATAAAATGTCCCGTTTCCATCTCAGAGTCAGATTATGAACTGTTTGCCCCCCCCCCCTCCCCCCCCTACTTTCCGAGGCAATCAAACATCAGTATCAGCCGACGAAACAAGCCGTTAACAAGTTTAATTTTGTCTGTCTTTTAAACTCCGCCGGAATGCATTTGTGGGTTGCTAATGTCCGCTTCAAAATTGGTAAACAAGGTAATTTTGCTCTTAAAAACAAAAGGCACGTGGGGGTCTGTCTGTCGTAACAGAGGCTGATGTGGTAAATTAAAAATGATTCCACTCCTTTCGATAAAGGTCCATGTACTACGATTAAATGCGATTAAAACATCGTGTAGTTACTGCTAATCAGAACTTTAACAAAATAAACCACCAGGGCAGGCGAGATCCCTAGCCTGAAGCGTCGATAGACGGACACACTCACAGACAGACATACGGCATTACTGGCGACAATGAATAGCCCCCTCCCCCTCCCCCTCCCCTACCTTCTTTGCTGAGAAACAAATTAAGGCTCAGTTGGTACAGTTCGCCCGTTAGGGGGTGCAAATGTATACCAGTCATGCGCAGGAGGGGCAAATACACTCCAGTCGTCCACAAACTGGGGCGACTGCATCCCCGCAATGCGGGAGAGGGTGCAAATGTACTCCGGGGTCTGGCGAGGTGAAGTCACGTGGCCGCTGACTTTGTTCTACGACTTTACTTTATGCGAAATATCGACGGAATTGACTGGTATACATTTGCACCCCCTAACGGGCGAACTGAGCCAAATTCAGAACCTCTCCATTTTGAGCTGCAGCGTCACTTACTACTCTTCCGCTCTACCGAGTGGTACTGTGGACTGTTTGACCTTCATTCGGCGCAGCGCCGGTGACCTCTCATCATACCCGCAGCAGTCACACAGCTCCTTTGCTCTGTTCGAATTGAGTAAAAGTAGCGATACGGTCGGTGTGCCTTTCTACCAGCAAAAAGCCTGCGATTGGTCCGAGGGTGGGGTGGGGGAAATCGCGTTTCTTTTGTTGTTTAGTATATTTAAATCTCTTAACTCCTATAGGAAATCGCGTGTTAGAAATTGTGCTTCGTCGTCAAAGAGTTAAAGTGTGCGCTGTAAGAAAGTGTTTGTGAAGCCGATGGGCCAGTTTACCGACAAAAACCTCCTTTTTCATTAACAACACCAGGTGTCAAGTCATCGCACGAAGGAAAACGATAAAGATGAAGGGTATAAAACTTCAAAGGAACCATTCACGTCAAATTTTACCCCTTTATGCTTTATGAGCTTTCTCCAGTCCTATATTATGCCCAAGAGAAAAAAAATTACAGCTTTAAATTCTGTCGCCCCCGTCTGTGGAAATTGTTATCACATGCACCGCCGGTCACGGTCAACAATCAATCAAAACGTATTGTTCAATAGACTTACAACCGTATCAGTGGTGGCGTTTTGGTGCCCGACCCTACTACCGCGCCTACCCGTTTATCCACCCGGTAAATACCCGCCACAGGATAAAACTAAAAACCCGCCAGATTAGACCTCCGCTTTGGCCCCAGTCTTTGCCTGTCAAAATCCCTGTTTGATGAATGTTACCCGTTTAAAACGCTACCCTCCCCACACCCTGGCTGAGCTAACCGTTTTGTTATTTCGACACGCACAAATGAATGGTTGACCAAGCTTATGACCTGTTTTTCTTCCGCCGGGTTCCCTGCTTCTCTGTTCAGACGGTTTTGAAAAATCGCCATCCTTGGCCGGACCGTTGGCGCACCTTACTTTACCAAACACCTCCGAGTGTTTTAAGCGTTTATTTTCAGAACTGCATGTTTGTGCAGTGTTAGGCGTGCGGTAACTTGAGGACTGCAAGAACCGACGGAGAATGTATAGACTGGATTGGCTGCTTTGTTTGCTGGAGTAATTAAAGGGGTGTAAGATATCTTGATGTCCTTGATCAGAAGTGAGTCAACATAGAGCTAAACTTTATAACACGTGAGCCTGGGGACACGAGGGAGGGGGAGGGGGAGGGGGAGGGGCGTGAGTTCGAATGTACTTTATTCATAAATGTTACTTTAACCTTTCAATATTTTCAGTTATTTTGTTTCTTTTTTAGTATTTCGTTTTGTCTTTGCCTTTGTGTAGTCTTTTTATATTTAATTGTAGCAACGGCTGATTGAAAATTAATCATTGTTTGGTTAAATCACTTCTGTTGAAAAATACATCGTTTGCTCTCTCTCTCTCTCTCTCTCTCTAAGCCCGGTGTCTTCTAAAGTCATCCTTAAAATATTTGCATCAATTTCATTTCATGTATTCTTTCAAATAATACACACATAAAAGCATCATTCATTTCACAAACACATCCTCTCCACTAGAGACGCATAATCGTGTTTTGGTGCATCTAGAAATAGGATAGGTTTATTGGGTGGCGCTGCACCGCCGCGACGCGCTTCCCCCGGGGGAAGCAGCTCCAATTTCCCGAAAGAGACAAAGTAGTTTAAAAAAAATCTACATGCATACTATTTTACCCTTTCTGTACTAACGCTGAACGACCTGTTCAGAACTGCGCACAAGACAGACAGAAGTCAGACACCATGATGCATGAAAGGAGTTCATAAATCATTCCGCGAGTGCATAAAAGATTCTGTGGTCACGAAGGCTGACCATGTGCCTTCTGTCTCCGTCTGCACGCGAACGTGACATCGTATTCATGAAGCCTGGTGACTGCACGGGCTTTGCTCGCAAGATGAATACACTGACCCATTCAATATTTCACACACAGAACACCCAGCAATGGGCAATGTTTTTGTCGTATCGTGTGAAGGAGACAGTTCTGTCCGGTAAAAACGCCTCCAGGGGCCGTGGTCACGACGCGTTCGTAACTTTTCCGCCACCGATTTACGCACGCGAGGGTCCGTAACTTACGATTTGTGATATAATTGGGTGGTCATGACGTTTGCGCAGAGTTACGGCCGCTCGGAAACCCTTGCGTATTGTACACCACCTAGGAGGGTGTCGGAAAGGTGCCGTAGCCTTTGCGTAAATCTGAAAAATGGCGGCCCGCTTGATTTACCTGAACTGCAAATGAGAAGAGCATTTCGACGGGAAAGGGTGTTCCGCAATCGTACTAACCCTTTTGACTTGTACGACGATGTGGACATGCTTCAAAGGTTTAGATTTAGGAGGAGAGACCTGCAGGAATTGTGCGATCTTCTGTAGGACGACTTGAGTGTAGAGGGGGCGCGTTCAGTTCACTACGCACCCTGCAATGCAAAGGCGTGTGTGGCCAGCCGTACACACATCGTGGGTTTATTTGTTTCCTTTTTTGTGGGTTAACATTTGTTGTGTGTATTTCGGACTAGTTCAGTGCTGAACGCACTCGGTCAGTCCTCACTGATCAGCCACCACCGTTTTGATCGTATCAGTGCCTGTCAATGCAGGTCTCATTCATTGTGTTGTGGACCCGAAATGTGCGGGTTCCGAATTCAGAGTTTTGCCGCTGGTCATGTTTATCTGCCGTAGCACCGGCGTCAGGTTAAATGCGTGGCATGTATGTGGAGAGTTTTGTTGATGTTGTTGTTATCCTCTCCTCTTTCGTTGTTCTTTGATAGAGGTTCATTCCGTTGGTTTTCTTGCCAGTGAGCCTGCTACATACGGTTTGTACGTGCAGTAAATGCTTCTACTGGTTGTAGTCCGTCCAATGTTGAGATAGAGACTGCTAGGGAGCGGTCTATATGCGACGTGCATGCTCTCCTGATCACACTCTCCACATACATGCCACGCATTTAACCTGACGCTACGGCAGATAAACATGACTCGATCAAAAACTCTGTAGTGAACGCGTAGTGAACACACCCCCTCTTCTCTTTCACTCTTCACGCTGCAAGGAGAATTTGTGCAGGTCACGTGATGGTGTTTTCCGTGGGAATCCCGGGGGTCCCACACCTATCTAAAAATAACCCGTACGTGACACCGTTTCCAGTAAGTGCGCGTCGTGACCGGCCAACTAGCGGAAGAGATAGTTTTCACGTAGCCACATACGAACTTACGATCCGCAACCTATTTGCGCAAAGAAATTTGCGTTCGCGTCGTGACCACGGCTCCAGAACTTTTGTACATTTAGTACAGGGTATATGTTCCCCTCAGTAATTCTCCCGTCATTTTCGGCACTTTATATTCAGAATAAAGTGTCCTCGGCAAAAGGGGAGCCGGGGTGGCCGAATGGCAGAGCGTTGGACTTCCAATACTCGGTTCTGAGTTCGAATCCCGGCTAGGGCCAAATATTTTGTGCTGGCTTTTTCATCGTTGCCCCGTCTTTGATATCACCCGTATGTGGTGGAAAAGGACGTCAAACACCCACCCACCCTCCTCGGCAAAAGTAGCCGCTGACTTTGGGGTTGTTTGTGTAGTTTGTGTTTTAATTGTAGCAACGGCTGATAATAGTAGCAACAGAATTAAGGAGCAAGGAGAAAGGTATGACCCGTATGACCCGTATGTGGTGGAAAAGGACGTCAAACACCCACCCACCCTCCTCGGCAAAAGTAGCCGCTGACTTCGGGGTTGTTTGTGTTTTAATTGTAGCAACGGCTGATAATAGTAGCAACAGAATTAAGGAGCAAGGAGAAAGTTATGACCCGTATGACCCGTATGTGGTGGAAAAGGACGTCAAACACCCACCCACCCTCCTCGGCAAAAGTAGCCGCTGACTTTGCGGTTGTTTGTGTAGTTGTTTTTTTAATAGTAGCAACGGCTGATAATAGTAGCAACAGAATTAAGGAGCAAGGAGAAAGGAGCAAGGAGAAAGTTTCCAGATAGCTTCATATTCATCACGAAATTGCACTGGGATTCTGTTTCGCTCCTGTTTCTTCTTTTTCTTTTATATTATGAGGGCGGACAGGTGTGAGGGAGTGGGGACCAACGATCGGACCTCTTTGGAATTGTTCAGCCCACAAAATTTGAAAATAAATGCAATTCTAACTTCGAAAACTCAAATTGCTGAGCTGACCCTTCGCACCACGTGACCGTAATGTGTTCATGTCCAGAGTTTGAGAAAATGCGTGTGACTCACGTCAGCGTGCGTGTTGGGTTCTGCTCGAGGCGCTTTGCGCCAGTTCAAGAAATTGGGTAAAGCGCCTACTTAGTATTGAGTTAATATTAGTTATTACTTCCATCAACAGATGATCCCACTGTGAACTGTTTCTCGGTTGGTGCAAGCGGATTACTTCTAACATTTTGTGTCTTTTCGTATCTATTTTCGTCCCGATGCCCACAAAAGACAATTCTGTTTCGCGTCAGCCACACAGAAATCATTCTGAGCAAATTTTACCGACAGCACTGGTCAACACTTAGTGCATCAAATCGCGCGTAAAGAATGAGGGTCATTTTTCACACTGGGGTCCTGACACTGCACGTGGTACCCGCCGTGTCCAATAGCGCAGTGCCACTATTATTGCTTCCGTCGACCGACATGGAGCCCCGACCACTTCCGTTACTAGGGACGCCATATCTTGTTATCTACCCGCCTACAATTCGTCTAGGACTGGTTTTCCTCGTTTCAAAGACAGTGATGTTGAGTTATTGAGAGAGAGAGAGAGAGAGAGAGAGAGAGAGAGAGAGAGAGGTGGACTGGTGAACAGACAGAACTGAACATATGCGAACGAGTATTCATGTACACCAGCCAGAAAGAATGATATTTTTTTCTCTGTCAGTAAACTATCAAACACAATAAAAAAAATACTTTAACGCATTACTTTAACGTATGCCTGAACCTTGCTAAATTTCTTGTAGCGAGTAGGGCTGTTTGACACTCTGTGTGTGTGTGTGTGAGTGTGTGTGTGTGTGTGTGTGTGTGTGTGTGTGTGTGTGTGTGTGTGTGTGTGTGTGTGTGTGTGTGAGAAACTTGACTCAGTATCTTCTTTTTTTTCTTTTTGTTTGTTTGGTCGGTTTTTGTTGTTCTTGTTGTTTGGGGGGGGGGGGGGGCTTTGTGCAGTGCTCTTTTTTTAAAAAAAATTGTATTCCTCCATATCCCAAAAGGGGAAAAAGGAAATAAAAATCTTTAATCTTGAATTTTAAAAGATCGCTCAAGAATCAGATTGGTCTAAAGCCCCATAACCCGCGCAGATAACACAACACATTCAGCAAGAAGACGTTACTCGCCATGACAGCAGCGTACGACTGATAGGCTACAGTCGAACCCCGAAAAGTGAAGTAACACCACACACGTAGAAATACACGAGAAAAGCGACAGGCATAAATTCGGGCATGCAGCAAGTGTATACAAAAGTATATTTGGTACGAGATTCAACCACCCAAAAAAGCATAATAACAAAGAGTATTATGGGCGCACATGTAATAATATATTGGCAATTTGAAAAACAAAAATCCACCACCAAAAGCATGCAGTCATGCAAATCAGTTACCACCATTTGCACAGAGATACTTCCACAGTGAAAGCAGTAGCACATCCTCTTTTAGAGATGCTGTTATGATGAATAAACTCAATGCAATTTCAATGCAAAGTCGTTTTAAAGTCCTATAGTAACATCTGTTTTGGGGGAAGCTGCAAGTCAATTGTGCCTATCAGGACGCGGTGTCCTTTCGTAGTTTAGAAACAAAAATGACACGTGTATTACTCTGTGACTGCAAAATAGAAAAACGTGTTTGAAAAACTGGTGCGATTAATTTTTATAACAAAATGAGGAATATAAAAAACTCCAGTGAGCACCAGCTATGCGTCCGATGGGAAATCGGAAACCAAAAAATGTGAAGTTGCGTGAAATGTGAATGTATGATGGCAATTGAATGGCTAAACTGCACCCCCCCCCCCCCCCCCGAGTTTCCTTACCATCCCCCCCCCCACTCTAACACTGAATAATGACGAGAACATGGTGCTTTCGGGGCATTTTTTTTTTAAATGGCCACTGAGTTTCAACGCGGAAAATAAGTTAGGAAGTATGTAATGGCACAAGAAAACGAGAAAGAAAAACAATAACAGCGGAATTTCTGTGTACTAAACCTCTTCTTCAAACAACAACAAAACAGTTTCAAAGAATTTCGGAAAAATGTTTTGTCAACGATGTGCAATGCCTTCTTTAACACGTCAAAATGACTCTCTTCATGCGGTCGCTCTTGCAAACTTTGCTGACGAACTTCTTAACAGCGAAATTTCAGTGTATCAAACCTCTTCTTCAAACAATAAAACTGTTTCAAGGAATATTTGGAAAAAAAATTCAACTGTCAGCAACCTACAGTGCCTTCTCTAACATGTCAAAAGGACTCTCTTTATACAATCGCTCTTGCAAACTTTGCAGACGAAGTTTTTCTTCGTTTCCTCTACCTCAACGACCTCCTCCTCCGGGATCTTATTCTCAGCCCACGCTATCAGACGAACCTGAGGGAGAATCCCTACTTTCCTGAACAGCCTTTTCCTGGGGTGGTACCCATCGGATTTACTGAATATCGGCACATCGGGGCTGAAAGACACCTTTTTGAACGATCCGCTCCGGGTTAATTTTGTGACGGGGGTTTCTGAGAGTTTGGACCCACGGCGGGTCAAGCTGGAGATGGAGGATTGTCTGGACAGTTGGGTCGCACTCACCTTGAGGATGTGCTGTGTTATTTCTGGATTAGTCACAGCAAAGCACGCAGGGTTAGTAGTATTGAGGGCGGAGCCTGACGAGTCCAGCTCCACCGCTGTGGTCAGCAAGATGCTGGAGATGGACCGTTCACTTGCTTTTTTGGCCACCCTCCCTTCTCGCACCAGCACCCCGCCACGCCACGTGAAGCTGCCGCTGGCGCTGTAGTCGGAGTAGGTCCGGGACACGTGACCTCCCGTCTGCCTGGCGCTGTCCACGTCATCGTTCCACCAGTCCATGTCGTCGTCGTGGTCGTGGTGATGGTTCAGGTGGTGGTTGTCGTTGTGGGTGGGTGTGTTGATGGGTGGGGATGTCGGGGCTTGGAACTGAGGCCCCAGCCTGATCGTGGTCAGCGTGTTGGGCCGCGCGCTGTGTGACGTCGTCTCGTCCGGGATGGACAGCACGTCCGAGTCAAACCCGTCCTCTTCCGACGACAGGTCTGCCGACGACTCCCCGCCGCTCACGCTCCCGTTCCTCGCGTGACTGCTGCGAGACTTGGCGGAGCGGGCCCGAGCCTGAGCGCGTGATTTCCGGAAGTGCGCGCTTTTAGGCCGTGGGGGCCGCTGCGCGCGTAGACGTTTGTCTTCCGGTTCGCCGTCATACTCCTCTTCGTCCTCCTCGTGAATGGCGTGGTCCAGGAGATTAGGCGCGGAGTGTGGATTGTTTCGCAAGCTTGTCTTGCTGCTCGTTCGGCTTTGAGGTCGTCCTTTGCGAGTGTCTATCAGCTGGACTGACCCATCACTGTCCGATTCCGCTTTCTTAACGTCCTGTCTTGGGGTTGACGTCATCAAAAAGTCTGTGCCGCAGCCGACGTCACTTCCGGCCACCATTTCTTCCTCGCTCTCCACGTCGTGGATGCCGGGGTTGGCACGCACGTGTTGTCTCCCCTTCTTGAGTTGTTTCGCGCCCTCGCAGACTGAGATCCCGGAGTCGCAGGAATCCGAGTGGACCTGTGCTTGCGTGGCCTTGACCTTGGTGGCGTCACGTGAGGGGTCCGCCGAGATCCCCACGCTATTGGGGCCACTGCACGCGCTGAACCCTGACCCCATGACGTCACTGATGCTATGGTAAGTACTGACCAGTCAGGTGATTAGCGGGCGGTCACCAACCTGTACAGTCCATGGTAAACCTCTACCCTGCAACAAACAATTGGAAATTAATGGGCTGCTTTAAGTTCACACACACACACACACACACACACACACACACACACACACACACACACACACACACACACACACACACACACACAATTTGACGAAGAACCTTATACTTTCTCTGTTAACCGTCAGTCGAAACGTTATACATTAGGAACACCTGCAAAGAATCACCTTCAGAATTACAAACACCTTCCACAGAATCCAGCCAAGCATTTCACACTCTTTGTCTTTCTCTTTACTGCCAGCACGCTAGCACGCGCCTTCTTAGCACAGCCGAAGATATCCTGGATATCTTGGGATGATAGGCCCGGTAATTAGGGCAAGACACGCCATTTGAGCTCAGTCACGCTGACCCAGTGGTGTCTCATAACCGACCCGAATATCGCAGTTCCCGGTGGATGGACTTTGCGCAATGTGTTGAATATAGCATGGACTGACGTGGGCGTGAGTGGGTGTGCTCACAAAGACACAACTGGGACGTTTCCGTCTGATCGGCATCTCTGTCAGCAGTCAATGAAACCTGACTGGCTTGCCTCTTGTGTGTCATCTGAACTGTTTGCCATTGTCTGCTCAGTAACCTGACTCAGTGGGCTTTTCCTTTGGCTGTCAGCCAACTTGTCCAGAGAAGTCAATAATTCCATTGCCGATCAAAGAGATATCTAGCCGCTATTTCATCTACGCTGCCTGGGTGCAACACGACTGGTTTGTGATGCTTGGGAACGCTAGGTGCCATGGTGGTATGGTGGGGTGGTATGGTGGGGTGGTCCGGCGGTGGTGGTCTAGTGATTAAGACTTTTTTGTCACTAATGCGAGAGGCCAGGTTCGAGTCCCATTTAGGGACGAAGCATTTTTCTTTCTCGTATGTGGCACCGTTCATTCGGGGGTTCTCTCCGGATACTCCGGCTTCCTCTCCGTCTGCGTTGGAATGTTCAGCTCTCAAAATTCAAAACAATACATGCAATTCTAAAATTCCAAACCTGAAATTCTGAGCTGGCCCTTCGCACCACGTGACTGTAGTGTGAGAGAATGCGTATGATTCACGCGAGCACGCGTGTTGGGTTTAGTTCGCGGCGTATTGAGCCAAATATCTGGGATAGAGCACCTATGTTAATGCGATCATCATTGCATGACTGAGCACCAGACACCAAGTGATTTTTTTGCGGTTGGAGTGACAGTAAACGTAACATACGTCTGTCTTCATAACTTAAAGGGGTCAATGCTACCGTGTTTATCCTCATAGATCGTTCTGAACTGTTTTCGTGGTATCTATCATCACACCACTTAGACACCTGCACAGTGACAGCGTCTGAATTACCGGCACTGAGCCAGCTCGATGAAGCGGCGACCACACTGAGCGCTCCTGTAGTAAAACAACAGTCGTAGTATTTGATGGTCGACCGCTCGCGCAAAGCCTGGTGTAAACAACATTGTATCACAGTAAGAAATGTGTAGTAAACATCACGATAGAGTATTTCGAGCGTACAGGCACACCTACTAGCGAAACTGTTCCAAAACAGAAACTGGATCAGAAAAGATGGAATTTGTCCATTCAAATAGTTTCAGTCATTCGGAACTGATGCCGCAACGGACAACAAACCTGCAACAGGCTTACTGCATCATAAGGGCCTCATCGATTTGTGACGTCAGTAGTAAAGATCCTATTCGTAATGGTCCCGGTATGATTATCCTTTTCGCACTCGCATAGTCACACCGGTGAAACGCATAAAGCCGAGTGGCCACTGGCCTACCCAACACTACAGGTCACAACCGCGCGCTGCCCGTAAACAGCTTGGTAGATTGTCTCGCAGCGTGCGGGCGGTGTACACGTGCACACAGGAAATCGGAAACAGGAGGATCTGTCTTTTCTCATCCTACAAGAGCGTGTACGTAGCCAGTGTACACTGAAGTTGTACGTGCGGAAGTGTCGCTAGCTGCATGGAAGACACCGGATGTTGGGTGGAATTTGGGTGGGGCGGTGTCACGGGCATCTGGTATTGCTCAGATGGCAGCCTCTAATGAGTTCTTCCACGCTGTTTGTAGGCCGGTGGACACCCACCTCACTTCACTTAGAACGAAAAACCGAACTGCACGGACATCTACTTATTTTAGTCTGTACATCCGTCCCATGAATTGCTTGGCTGGCAGCCTGCAGGTTCTTTTGCACCGCATAACATAACAGCCAGCATAATATTTTAGCCCCCAGCCGGGATTCGAACTCACGGCCCGAGCACTGAAAGTCCGTGCTGCAACGCTCTTCAGTCAAAGCTCGAGTGTCCCGACTCCAGGCTAACCGCGATATGAACATCACATGACCTGCTTGTGACCTAACCAGTTTTCGTGTGTTTGTTACGCGCTTTGCTAGCTCCGTCCGGCCTGTACACGCACATTATGCATATCATTTCCAACGAGGATAATCTTTGCAATCCACTTATCCCAGTAACACAAAGTTCTTACCCACCTGATTGCCGGGTTCCGCGTGACAAAGCAGTATATAATAATAAAAATTAAACACCCCAGTGTTATCTTTCCGATTGCTATCCGACTGAAAAGGCCAGCCGTGACTAAACGGTCGCCTGCCGCCGCCCGCCAGATAACCCGGGCCGGCCAAACACACCGGTAAAGACTTGTTAATCCCTCCTCCCAGACGCTCGGGTGGTCAGCCAAGAGGGCGGAGTGTTTCCAGTGCTACTTCAACTCAAACAATCTGCCGACGACTGTTTTCCGGTAAAGCCACGTGTGTGATTACGAGCGAGCAGCCGTCTTTAGGTTGTAGTGATGTGTTAGTGAAAGACAATTTTTCTGGTTGATAGGGTGGGTGGGGGTGGGGCTTTGGGAGTTTAACGTCCTTTTCCACCACGTAAGGGTAATATCAAAGACTGGGCAACGAAAAAAAAAAAGGCCAGCACAAAATATTTGGCTCCAGCCAGGATTCGAACTCACGACCCGAACACTGAAATTTTTGTTTCTAGATTGAAGCACTTTTAGGGGTGACTATGATGCCTGAGACTAATACGGAACATAATAGGCATGTTGAGACCTCGTGTATTTGTATTCTTTCACCACAGCAAACCGCCGTCCAAACTTTTTCGTCGAAATAGCAATCGGAAAACTCCGCCATTTTGACTAAACCTCGCACGTCTGGAAGAAGGGTTTAACAGCTCTCTTCCAGTCTGTTCGGTTAGTCTGTTGTATATGACGGACTGCCAGGAGATTTGGTCTAGTGGTTAAGGCATCCGACTCGGGACCCTGAGCTCCCTGGTTCAAGTCCCCAGTGGGCAGGAATATGGTGGGATTTTTCCCTTACCATAATCGAGTCAAATTCATGTGCAGACTCGTCTACGGTGCCGGACTCGCTTTCGTGTACACACACACACACACACACACACACACACACACACACACACACACACACACGCACACACGTACGATATCAAGTGTACACGTTAAATACCCAACTTTCCATCCACATATTAGAAACTCTCTTCCTTTAAGAGCAGCTTCTTCAAACATCTAATGTACTGTGATGTGGGTTCGCAGCCACTTTCGTAAACAACACCGTGCATCCGACCATTGACTTACGGCGGTACATGGAGTGTGAGTGTGTCACAGTGTTGATACTGCCACGTGTATGTGTTGCTTATATACTGTTGCCTTTTACCTCTCATGTGTTTTGCATTTGATACCTATATCCTTTTGTGGGTCGTGTCTGTGAACGGACGTAGAGAGAGAGAGAGAGAGAGAGAGAGAGTGTGTGTGTGTGTGTGTGTGTGTGTGTGTGTGTGTGTGTGTGTGTGTGTGTGTGTGTGTGTGTGTGTGTAGCAAACGGCAAGAATGAAAACTGGAGCGCTGGACCAATGTCTTTTACCGTTGACAAATAAAGTTTCATTTCATTTCAAACGGGAGGGGACGCGGAATGGAAAACAGTTGACCAGCATACACAACTGACAATCGTCCTCAGTATGTTGAGGTTGGTTAGTAAATTGGAAAAAAGGAGAAGACTGCACGCGACCGTTTACATAAACCTCTGTCACACGTGACGATTTTGCATGCCTACGAGCGGCAAAATACAATCCCAGGCAATTAAATCTGCACTGCCCAGTGACGCCGTTGCCACGCCTGTGGACAGAACACGGTCCTATTTTTTTCATCGCCGTGCCAGCCAACCTCCGCTACGCGCTTCGTGTATTGTCCAGCGCCAGGCCGGCAGCGCAGTCCACCCAGTACACGCTGGTATCGTGTGAACAGTTAATCCACTCGGCGAGAGTGCGAGCTCGCTGCAGGCACTCGCTCCTCGTGTGCAAAGACTTCTACTGCTGCCGTCAAAACTTGTCAGCGCCGGAAACCCAGCGCCGTACTGACTACTCCCCGTGGACGCTCGCCAATCAATGCCCACCGCTCAACGTCGGTCTGTTTGTCTTACGCACTGCCACATAATCGCCTGGCTGCGAAGAAAAGGTTAGCTGGGGTGTCAACTTTAACTCCTGTGTCGTCACACGCGCGTCATAGACACCCTGTGTTGGCAACTCAGGCATGTAAGAACAGATGATTGTTGCACGCTTCACAGGTGAAGCTGTAAACGTGGCGACGATTAGAAGGGGAAAAGTATGACAGTGATGGGCAGGTTGTGGAGGTTTGGTTTTCATCCGTAACGTGACATTTTCCTGATTTTTTTTTCTTTTCCTTCTTAGAGTCAGATTGCAATACGCTTAGAACGTAATAGTGCAAACAGCTGCACATGATTCATTCGACAATTTCTGCTGTCATAATAGATATGCAGAATTTTTTCCTCCTTTGGTTTAAACAGGTTTACTGCAATACAATTCGTACAAGTAAACAACCAGTGAGCATAAACAAGCACCGCTTATGATAATGCTCATCGGGGAACAAGTACATATTGACAGTATTGCAAAGGCAGACTAAACTGGTCAGTAATTATGACAAGTTTAAACTACATGAGAGAGAGAGAGAGAGGAAGCGATGGCGTCAAATCGTTTCCGGTCACACAATGGGAAAGGAAGGCAGGCGTTCACGATGTCGTGTTCATAAAACTGTGTTTCCCCTGTCAACCCCCAACCCCCAACCCCCACCGTCCCCCACCCTCTTTTAATATCACATTATATTATAGAGAGGTGGTGGTAGTTTTATGTATACTCACAACAACGACAAAAAAACAAAAACAAAACAACAACAACAAATCTCCGCCGGGCTGCGCTAGACTCTGTCAAGGAAGTAACTGCAACTAAAAACTCCTTTCCGTTTGCGCGCATCGTATGTTGTTGTTTAACCCTTTCAGCCCTGAAGGAATCTTCAGTAGCGATAACGCTCTCTGCCTGGGAGTTTTTCCAAGTGTGCTAGATCTAAAGCTGGGCTCTTGCATACAAAACCCTATTTCTCAAGAAGTATTGGATCCATCCTATAGGGGAATCTTCCACTGTGCAGAGCGTATGAGAGTCGGTCACATGCACTCATATTATTGTTAGGGTCTGCGAGACCGTAGGTGATACGGTGGCAGGGCTGAAAGTGTTAACGTCATTTTTACAGGAGTTATGCATGTCTTGTCCCTTTGACTTTGTGCATTCATCCTTACCCTTACAGCGGAGAAAGGATGAAAATCTTTTTTGACTTTTTGAACACTGAAGTTTAAAAAAGGAGTAGATAAAAGCCACATAACTTTGAGACAAGGACAAGAAAAGTCAACATTTTGGTGATACCGTCATGAGGACAGAACCAAAACGCAAAATAATAATAATAATAATTTCTCTCTCTCTCTCTCTCTCTCTCTCTCTCTCTCTCTCTCTCTCTCTCTCTCTCTCTGCAGGTTCCTTATGCTTCCCCTTCTTTTTTTCGTTTTTTGGATTTTTTTTGCCCCAACTCTTTTTCCCAGCTCCAGTGGTGTTCCTTCCAGGTCTGGGGCGGAATGAATGGAGGGCTCGAAAGCTGGGGCAATGTCAGTGATTCCCTTTCATATAAAAGTCTTCTACTCCTTAAATACTAGCTTCAAAAATTTCGAACGATAACTGCAGTGTAAGCATACAGTTTCAAGTCATTTCCACTGTTAGAAGCCCTGAACTCGACTGCCGTTCAGTAAGAAAGACCCTGAATGCACTGTTGAAAGTAGGGGAGCCGGGTTGGCCGAATGATAGAGCGATGGACTTCTAATGCTCGGATCGTGAGTTCGAATCCCGGCTGGGGCCGAATATTTCTGCTGGCTTTTTCAGCGTTGCCCCGTCTTTGATATTACCCGTAAGAGTGTGGTGGAAAAGGACGTTAAACCCCCAAACACCCACCCACCCTCGATCCGGGCTGGGGCCAAATATTTGTGCTGGCTTTTTCGTCGTCGCCCCGTCTTTGATATCACCTTATGTGGTGGAAAAGGACGTTAAACCCCCATACACCCACCCACCCACTATTGAAAGTAGACAGGTGCTACAGGTCAGTAAAAGTAGGTTTGGTGTCACTAAACCGTGGCAAGACATCACTTAGTGGTGACTCGTGACTTTGGTAGGTCGTTTATTTTAACAATTCAAGATGTATCGACACAGGGAAAGAAAGGTTTAAAATTAAAATTAAATATTTTAGGTAACTGGAGAGAGAAAAAAGAGAGAAGTAGTACAGGCCATTATCGTACAGGACAAATTTTCGTTTCTTCTCATCAGGGGTCATTAAATCGTAATTACAAGTCGTAAAAACTACAGCACGTTGTAACGTACCCCACGCTAAGGTGTCTCTCGGTACATCATGAATAATGTAGCACATGTACAAGGATGTGAGTCAATGTCTTAAAGAAGATGTTTAATGGACCGTGAGAACGATTAAACGACCAGGGCATACTGACCCGGCAACGCTTACATCAAAATCAAAGTTCAGCTGTTCTATGCACATTGTGGTTCACACGCGCGCACGCGCACACACACACACACACACACACACACACACACACACACACACACACACACACACACACACACACACGTGCGTGTGTCATTTGGTAAAATGGCCTATGTGCTTTTCAAATCCACGGCGCTTGATCTCTTTTACCAAACGACTGTAGAGATTCTGTCAAAATATACACTACACACTGCGAATACTGAACTCAGAACCTCACCTCCTACGCTTGGAGCCATCACCAGACCACAATTAACGGCGCGGCTGATGAACCGAACAGTGCAATAAAGTGGCAAATAGATCCCCATTTGAAGCAGACCAAAAGCCAACAAGATCAGCAGTCAAAACACTCCACAGTAAAAAAAAAACAAAAAAAAAACAACCAACACTGCACTCAAATCGCACTGTTAGTCCAGTCTCCTGAAGTCGTGGACTTTCAAACTGGACAGTATAGTAAAGCAGCAAACACATCACCATCAGGCTAGACAAGCAGACCTAAACTGAAGCCAGGAGATCAGCAGTCAAAACACTGGTCACTCAAACGACGCTGTCTGCCCAGTCCCCTTGAAACCATGAACTTCCCCAGACGCCGGCCACAACGAGCGTTTGTCACGAGAGGAACGGAAACTGGACACGATAATCAACACGGCGGTGAATCAAAATGGCGGGTATTTTACCTGCTGCCACGTCGATTCCAATGCAAAGATGGCGGTTTGGGGTTTTTCTTTTTTTTTCTTTTTCAGGAAACGACTTTCAAGGTTTCTACAATCAATCAATCGATCAGTCAATCAATAATTTATTTGTCCACATAGGATACCTGCATCACAGGTCTCGGTCATTGACTAGGTACCACAAGATCAGGTTAGTAAGTAAACCTTCACAATGTAAAGACTCGCATTTCAAATAAGAGCAAGCCACGTCAAAACTTTTGAACTGTATTAGCACCTTGATAAAAAAATAAGTACAAGGTAAAGAGTGGAGCGTCGCAGCACCAGACAGACTCCGCCTTACTGACTTACCAACCAAGCAATCAACCAACCGTACGACGCCCCCCGCGATATCCAGACCGTACCATCAGCCTGACCTCAGGCTAGACCGTGTCCGGGACTGACCTCAGCAAAGCTCCTACCTCCACCCTGCGATCAGCTGGCCATAAAAGGTGTTGTTTACCGCTACACACCTCTGTCTGTCTATCATCCGGCCGCCGGCCAAACGGTCACTGTGTCCCGATAACCGTCAATGACCCCTGGAACCAAATCCTGCCAGTACTCGGGGGACCTTTGATTCCAGAGAATTAGCCGGGTGCTGGTGGCGATTACTGCACAACGCGCTGCCTACCGCAGCGGGTATTTAGCAGGGGCCATGGCCAAACTATTCAGGGTGGAGTCCAGTGGAAGAGAAAGAGAGAGGACCACAGTAAACGTCATATTTACCAGCCGTGGTCCAGCCTGCCAAAATATGCACGCGAGGCAGTCACTAACCTCTGCTTGCGGCCAAAGATCAGATGATCTTTTTTTTATATGCGTAATTTCAACGCCACTCTCTGAAAGAGAGGTTTCATTGAGGTCTCTGTTCTAGAGTTTATCACACTTTCGGCACGTTTTTCCTCGCCACATGCGTACATGTATATGAAGAACGACTGTAGCAGCTGACCGCTATTGGAAAGAGAATGCTCACCAACTGAGACCTCTCTCTCTCTCTCGCCTAATTTGTAATCTGCCATTGCTAAGTTGCTATAAATGAACTTTTTACTGACTGAGCATACTATAAGTTCATCTTCTTTACCTTCTAAAACTGTCTCCATTGCATCTCCATAAAAAGCAACGAAATAAATATGTTTAAACCAAGAGAGAGAGAGAGAGAGAGAGTGTGTGTGTGTGTGTGTGTGTGTGTGTGTGTGTGTGTGTGTGTGTGTGTGTGTGTGTGTGTGTGTGTGTGTGTGCGCGCGCGCGCGCGCGTCTGTCTCTCTGTCTGTGTGTCTGTCGGTCCCGTCAGCGAAGCATGACTGACTTGCCTCTTGTGTTTCATTTGAACAGTTTGCCAACTACAACTACACAAAAACCCCCAAGCTTAAAAACCGCTGGCATCAGTCCCATAGGAAGCCACATTGTACAGGGATAAGCAGAGAGACGCAGGGATAAGCACGGGACAGACGTAGGTACAAAGCGGATAATAACTGGTCATTAACCGCCGCGGGCCAACATCCGGAGCGCGCACAGCCCCGTGAGAAATGCCCCAGGACAGGGAATGGACTTACAGTAAACGGCATCACAAGCAGCCAGTTTCCACCTTGCCAAAATATGCGATATGTAAGCTTATATCTTTGTTGCTTGCGCAGCGTTAAGCTTCAACTAACTAACTTCCCAAAATATGCGATATATATATATATATATATATATATATATATATATATATATATGTATATATATATATATATATATATATATCTTTGTTGGTTGTGCGGCATTAAGCTTCATCTAACTAACTAACTTACCAAAATATGCGATATGTCTTTGTTGCTTGCGCGGCGTTAAGCGTTAACTAACTTGCCAAAATATGAGCTCGGAGCAGTCACTAACCTCTGCAAACATCGCGATTTTACTTAAAAATCTTCATGTAACTAGAAGCCACTTCAAGCCACTATTATACCTAGAGGGAAGGCCCATGCCTTGTGCAATAGTGGCTTGAAGTGGCCCCTACTGGTGTGCAGTGGCTCTTCCTTTTTAACCAGTATTATCATATAGTCGGCAGGGGGTCGTTGGGTTTCGGCTCATAAGAGGTTGGTCAGTTGTTGCTTCACAAGTTCATTCTCTGAGAAAGAATGAGAGGGACAGACAGACAGACAGACAGACAGACAGACAGACAGACAGACAGAGAGTAACTCACTAACTGGCTTCGTTTCCTAAACGTTTCCTTCAGACGTACTTGCCACATAGTACTGTCGACGTCATGCATGAACTTAGCACATACATTCTTTTGTTACAGTAATGTCCTACAGTGGAGTATCACCCCAAAACATTTGCCACCTACGCTTAATTTTAATTTACGATAAATTCACATTATCACAAGTTTGTTTTTTGTTTTAATTGACAAACTGTATCACAGGATTGTAGGTGAATTTTCGGTGGAACCCATTTGAAACTGCCGCGTATCTCTCTTACAAATGAAATGAAACAAGGTACTGTCACTTCTCTGCTTTACATAGCACTTACCTACACGCAGAACACTTTCCAATCCAGACAGAAAGCGCGTGTTCGGTTCCTCCTTTGTAGGTTTAAACTCCTTTTTGCACAACGCGAGGATGATACCACAGAAAACGAGAGAAAAACCAGCGGAAATTCTAGGTCTAAGCCAAGAACCAAATTCACGACCCCGCCGGGAGACCGATAGTCCAAAAAGTGTCACGTTTCAGCCACTGTCTCAGATCTTCATACCTTTATCTCTTGTCTGTAGCCACTGACTTGTCTGCCTATGAGTCTCAGTGTGATAGCAACTCGGTCTGAGGTGAAGACAGATCCCCTGAACCACAGAGATATCTAGTTCTACGCCCTGAACCAACTACTTGCGCCCGCGTTGGGCAGCAAGCTGAAGACGGCCGATACCTTGTTGTTACGTCCCCGTCGCAAGACTGTCTGGGGGAAAAAAGGCTGATACCCAAAGCACACCAGATTTAAAGGACTTTAGGCAGAGATCCACACAAATTCAATACCCAAAAAGCGATAGCTAATCGAACCAGCCAGTCTCTGAGGTGTCCATGTAGCCGCCCCAAGAAATCTACAGGGGTTGGATCTTTCTCTACCCCACTGACATGACAGCACGGGTATCTGAGTTTTGTCAACAATGCAAGAGGTCAATGCGTCTTTTCTTGAGACACACGATTCTATGAAAACCCCTAGCTGTACTAAGTCAGCCCACAAAGCGAACTTTAGTTTATACTAATAGGCAATCTTCTTCCACACAGGGAGCACGGGTATCTGAGTTTTGTCAACAACGCAATACGTCTTTTCTAGAGACAAACGATTCTATAAAACTCCTCACAGCACTAAGTCAAAGCAAACTTTAGTTTACACAAAAAGGAAATCCTTCTCTACCCCCACTGGGTGAGCACGAGTGTCTGAGTTTTGTCAACAATGCAAGAGGTTTTTTCTCCAGTTCAATATGTCTCTCCTTGAGACAAACGATTCCATGAAAATTCCCCACAAAGTAAACTTTGCTTTATACTTATAGGGTAGGGGTAGTCTTTCAGAGCAAGGCGTCGTGAGCTTAAAGGCAAACGGACGCAACAAAGGAAGCGAAAATTGGACGAATAACTTTTTTGTTTGGCAGACAAAGTGCGTTAAGGACTCAACGTTCTCCACAGAAAGGCTACTGTAAGAGCCTCGCAATTATTTCACGACCCCAGTGCGTCATTCGCAACTAACTGACCGTGATTGGGGTCAGACTGTAGGTTAAGCGAAAAAGATGGATCGGTTACGAGCAAGAAATAAATCACCAGAAAAATGGCCCCAGAACTGTGTGAATGGAAGGACTGTTTGCTTTTGTCTACTGACGTACCTTACAGTATTACAGCGCCTGAATAGCAAGGGATGGACACGGTTACACTATCTTACAATACTCACAACACCCCCCCTTGGAGAGACGGACGTGTGAACAGCCGCGTTCTATTCTTCGCAATCAATCAACAACACAAGCGTAAAGAGATCCATACACAATACAAGCGGGGTGGACAAACGATATAGGGAACGAGAAATAAAGTCGTATATTGTGTGGTAGTTTTCTTCGGTGATTCTCCACACAGGTGTAACAGCCATAACAAAGGAAGGCAGTTTAGCATGTTATTTTTCTCCGGAACTGAAGCAAACAGCACTTCGTTTTAGCAACGGCTTACAATTAACATCTAAGCTATATAAGATATTGATAAGATGTATATATTAAAATGTATTATGAAAAAAAATTCCACTCATATTTTCCACTCGGCTTCCCTTTTACTGCCCGTGCATCTTGAGCATTCCAATGCTTCAGACAGAAACGTGTTTTACGAACTCAACCTCAAAATCTACAAGAATGTTTTTTTTTTTTTTTTAATAACAAATTTCACTGTGTGGAACCTCCATAGCGTCATCTTAACATCATCCTCATCTTCATCATCATGCATAATAAAAATTGCCCCAGCTTTCGCGCCCTCCGTGGATTCCACCCAGGACCTGGGAGGAACACCATTGGAACTGGCAAAAGAGTTGGGGCAGCAATAAATAAATAAATAAATCACTGTGTGGATCAACATACTACTGTTCTGTTGTTGCTGTTGTTTCTGCTGCTGATGTTGTTGTTGTTGGTTTGTTTGTTTTTCTTTTTAAACTTATTCGATTTGTTATTTCTATGTTATGAATATTGTTACTTCACTTGATCGTTATGCTTGTGCGGCGTTAAGCCCTAAATAACTAACTAACTAACTTGATCGTTATAACACTCTTCAGTAGGTGTGTCACACCCTGTTTGTCCACCGCCGTGACAGCTGCCCACCGTGGGAGACGGAAACTACCAGACTGCGAGACAGTAGTGCTAATAGTGTATGGGCCACCCCGCAAACCGACAGGATCTACTCCACTGGCCCGTTTGCCACCCGATCGGCAAGACATCCGGGATACCCCCAAGTGTTTCGAGAGCCGATCTCGTCGAGCATACTCCACCGGCTCCCTTTTTATGGCTACTGCGGCGTGGAAAGGTTTTTTTTTTTAGAGAGCTACGTAGGGGATAGGTATGCTATCTGTTCGATCAGTGTGTTTGGAGAGTTTACTGTTAATGCGTGTGCATGTGTCGATGTAATGGGCGCTATCGTTTCAATGTTTATCCGCTCCAGGGACAATTGCTCGACCGGGGCGGTCGGTGGTCTAGTGGTTAAGAGACTTGTCACCAATGCGAGAAGTCAGGGGTTAGAGTCCCTCTCGGGGCAAAGAATTTTTCCTTCTCGTATGTGGCACCGTTCATTCGGGCCGATCATCGGAGGTTCTCTCCGGGTACTCCGGCTTCCTACCACTCTGCTTTGGAAATGTTCAGCCCACAAAATTTGAAAAATAAATGCAATTCTAAATTCCGAAATTTAAATAGCTGAGCTGACCCTTTGCACCATGTGATTGTAATGTGTTTATGTCCAGTGTGTGAGAGAATGCGTGTGATTCATGTGAGCGTGCGTGTTGGGTTCAGTGTGTGAGAGAATGCGTGTGATTCACGTGAGCGTGTTGGGTTCAGGTCGCGGCGCTTTGAGCCGACTCATGAAATTGGGTAAAGCGCCTGTACAATACTCATTATTATTATTATTATTTGTTTATTTGCCGATAGCGTCGGTTAAAGTCTCAATATGTTTGTCAGGCACAAAGCAAAGCTGTGAAAAAACAGGTTTCATCGAATGCGCTTAACTCGCGCATCAGAATCCGTCACTTGGGTCATAATGTAACACCTGGAACCGCCATGTTGACTCTGGTACAATCTCCCAATCACTCACGTTGGCATTGATCAAACGAAAGTCTAAACGTAAACCGAGGCACTGCCAAACGCATATGTTCCCAAACAAAAGTTGTCTTTGTAAAGCCTGGTTGTCGGCCCCCCCCCCCCCCCCCCCGCCCGCCTCCCCCCCCCCCCAACACTGCAAGCTTCCATCACAGAAAGTAATTTATGTTTTAGAACGGGTTTGTGCTCTCATCAGAGCCGCTTGTACTCTCGGCATAGTCTCAGGGTTAGTCGTGCTCAGTCCAAGTGCGATAAGCTACCGTTTTGTTGACAGTGCAATTAGGAAGAACAGTACTGTCTTTGAGGACCCCGTCCCAAAGTTGTCCCTGTTTCACGGTCACGTTAGAAGTCGTACATTTCGGTTTCTCTCTGCTAAATGCCAACTTGCGCGAGGCTGCAGCTTTGGTTGAAATGATCCCTGTCGTATATTTTGCTTACGTCGCGTGCCACGTCGCCGGCGACCTGATATACGCGACGCACCATCACATTGTCACCAACGCTGGTTATGTGACGTAAAGCGGTCACGAAACACCCGGTGTGCGCATGTCAGAATCGAGAATGAGCCGTGAACGTACTGACTCGCCCGCCCTTGAACGAGAAAATACGAGAACAAGAACGAGACTTCTCCGAGATGTTAAGACAGTGCTTCGCGAAGTATGGGAGAAATACGCTCATCGGTAACCCTATGGGAATTCAAGGGAACTAACAATTTAAACTCTCGAATTTTGAGACATTGTGGTTCTGTGCTCCTGCGACTGCGTGCCACACGCTAATGAATAATTGCAACATATTTGTGTGTGTGTGTGTGTGTGTGTGTGTGTGTGTGTGTGTGTGTGTGTGTGTGTGTGTGTGAGAGAGAGAGAGAGAGAGAGAGAGAGAGAGAGAAACAATGTACCCGTCATTCTCGTATTTAATGCGTTGAAAATCTTAGCCCACTAACAAAATGACGGATTCGGTCACGCACTCGTAGTCTTCCTCATCAAGTCACTCACTAAACTCACTGACCAGCAGTTACCCAGTGTTAATGTTCCAGTTGACGTCAGGGACAGTGAAGAGTCCAGTTCGTGACGTCAAAATTGTTTGACGTATATTTTGCTCCGTTTTCTCTCCCCTCCCTTCCGGGGAGCCGGGGTGGTCGAACGGTAGAGCGTTGGACTTCTAATGCTCAGGTCGTGAGTTCGTATCCCGGCTGGGGCCAAATATTTGTGCTGGCTTTTTCATCGTTGCCCCGTCTTTGATATCACCCGTATGTGGTGGAAAAAGGACGTTAAACCCCCAAACACCCCCCTTCCCCCCCCCCTTGAAAAAAAATAACCTCTGCCGCAGACCGAGATACATATGTTCTGTGCTTAGAGACTATTTCCGAACGCATTAACCATTTGTAAGCCTTGATATGCACCGACCAATAATTGGCGACAGGCTTATCGTTCGGCGTTTCTAAGTTTCAGAAGACTAGTTGACTGCATGTTGCTTAACATCCTCTTAGCTGCAGTGGCCGATAATCTACTCAGCGCGTGTTTCGCGAGACCTGTTTAAGCACACAAATTGCAATACATTTAAAATGGATGAAACGCTTAAAGAAGTCCAGCATGGAGTGGTGCTGGGAAATAAAACAGTTTGTCACGAATGGTCCTCCAACGCCGCATGTGGTAATGCGGATAACGAATAAAACGAGCACGTACTTATCAACACGGCAATTTGAATAATCTCCATGAACTGAGATAAGTAGCGCAGCTGTTTCTGTAGTGTGTGTGTGTGTGTGTGTGTGTGTGTGTGTGTGTGTGTGTGTGTGTGTGTGTGTGTGTGTGTGTGTGTGTGTTGTCCACTACAGAACGCTTTTTAGCCGAAAATTTGTGAGTAAATGTGTTGTGTTAGTTGTCCTCCAAGCGTGTTTTCAGCCTTTTGATGTTAAGCAGCACTGTCTCTTCTTCTTGTTGTTGTTGCCGTTGTTGTGTTTTGTTTGTTGGGGTTTTGTTGATGACGTGCGTTGTCCCGTGTCAACCAAAACAGTTTTTTTTTAATCAAAATTTGTGTCAATCTGTTTTATTGTCTCTTGTCTTCCACGCGTACTTTGAGCGGTTGTTCTTGATTGGCGCTATCTCTGTCATTTTGTATCTTGTCTACTGAACAAAGCTTTCTTCGCGAAAAAAAATTATAGCAAAACTGATTAATTTTGTCTGTTTTCCTCTAAAAAAAATAGAGCCTTTCAGTAAGTTGCGCTGTCTCTATAATCGTTATTTAGTATCTCACTGAAGAAGGCTTTTTAGGCAAAAGTTTGGGAGCGAGTTTGTTTTGTATGTTCTCAACTAACTCTTAGGTGTTGGTCTTGTATTCTGATCTGTCGCCTTCCCCTTTTCCTTACGACCAAAGTACAATTTGCGCGATGCATTTTTTTTTTTTTTTTTTGGTTCTATATTTTCCATGGAAGTCAAAGCCTGTGTAGGATTCGAAAAATTGCATGTCGCTTTGTTGGCAACAACAACCCATAATCTACTCAATGCGTGTTTCGTAACACTTTTCAATGGCACATAATCAATTGCATATATCAAAGTACGTTTTATGTGAATGGCCCTTTAGCTCTGTGTGAGGTAAAGTGAACAGCAAATAAACAAGTGCACTCATACGAAGGTTGCACAAACAGGAAACACAAACATAATGGCTTTCCTCGTTTTCAGTCTCCAGGATTCAGAAGATTAACTGCAGGTTGCTTGAACATTAACACCCTGTTAGCTCGGTGCCGTCAAATAGTGAAAAGGCCTAAGTGTTAATCAAAGCCATGGCTCATCGGGTTTTTAACCAAATGACAGGGCCAGCCAGGATAGCCGAAAGCGTTACACTGTTAGAGGTCGGGTTGTGGGTTCGAATCCTGGCTTGTGGGCCAAACATTGGTGCTGGCTGTGTCCTCTTTACCCCGTCTTTGATATCACCTGTGTGTGACGGAAATGGACGTGGCCCGAAAACAACCAATCGACCAAGCAAACCATATGACGGTAGTACACGTCGGACCATAGAGTGGCACTCACTTCATGTTTTCTGAGACCCAATGGTGGAAATCACACTGGGATTCCAGAGCCGGGACAGTCGAGCGGTAGTACGCTGGACTTGCAATGCTCGGGTCGTGAGTTCGATTCCCGACCGCGAGCCAAATATTTATGTTTCATTTTCTCGTTGCCCCGTCTTTGGTATCACCCACATGTGGTGGAAAAGGACGTTGAACCCCAAAAACACCCACCCTCCACGCCCACAAACAATGGATTCAACAGGAACAGTGTGCCTCAGTGATCGCGATCAAAAGAAAAGATGACGTTCTAGCAGGGGACTGGAGATAATTACGGACATCCGGTAACTTCTCTCTGCGAAGGAAAGTGTAATTATTGTAAACACTGTATACGCCAGTGAATGCTACGCAAAAAAGGGCCTGTTTACGATTTCGCCTTTGAAAAAGTAGGTGAGTAGGTGTGGCAGTACTGCATGAACCTCTCTCTCTCTCTCTCTCTCTCTCTCTCTCTCTCTGTTAATTAGTGTAGCGGATAGTAAGAGAGACCTGTGCGTCTATTATCTCATCCTTGAAAAATAAAGTTTCAGTCAGTCAGTCAGTCAGTCAGTCTCTCTCTCTCTCTCTGAGATAAATTTCAACATTTGCTGCATATGCGCTTAGTATTTATATTTGATTTACCTAGTTCTAACTGCTATTTGTTTTCTATGCTTTTTGTAATCGGGAGTTTTAACCAAATGACAGGGCGTCTCCAGCATGTCCTAGGTTTATTCTGCCCCGTAAACCGATTTGCATCAATTGTCCAACGATACATTTTTGTCTTTTTCGCGTAGTGCAGGCACACTTGGCCGCGAAGTAGTCTTTGTTGCTTGACCGGCGTCAAAGCCCTAAAATCTCTCTCTCTCTCTCTCTCTCTCTCTCTCTCTCTCCTGAGTATTGTCGTAAGGAAAGTCAAATACAACTCTTGATGCCTAAATGAGACATTTATGTGCCTAGGGAAATAACTACACGATAGCGTGATGTCCCTTGAGTCGATTGCTAGTAATTCTTTCCCCTTCTTCCTTTTTTTTCCGAACCGTGGAAGATCTGAAATCTGTATCGCACGAAACAGAATCGGCCAGATACACCCCCAGAAGCGCGGAATCTACATGGCAGGAAATAAGGTTCACTGAACGCAGGTAAGATCGAAGCGAATTCTTCCAGAGTCCACGTCGCAGGAAATAAGATCCGGTAAACGCGGCCCGGATCGAAGCGCGCGTTCTTGCAGAAGTCAAAATGATGTCAGCCGACTGTTCTGTCGAGTTACTCGGACCTTGCCCAGTAGCCGAGAAACCGACACACTGAGATAAGGGAGAGAAAACAAGGCAGGGCTCGGGCAGACGTAAGTCAACAAGAACGGAGAGGAGGGCTGAGCAGGGCTGCCTGACAGTCGTATGCAGAAGAGTTGCTGGAAGCTTAAGGTGTGCAATCTTGTTGTTGTTGTTGTTCTTTTTCTTTTTCTTGTTTGTTTGGTTGTTGTTGTTGTTGTTGTTGTTGTTGTTAAACTGCGACTCCTGCGACTGTGCCTAATGCAGGCAACTCTGTCACAGTTGCAGAGTTTTCAGCGCTTCGGAGATCCTTATAAAACCAGAGCGTGAGTCTGGTGACTTCACTGTGCTTTTGGTCGGTGAGCGAGACACATCGCTACAGCCGTCCAGCGGGTGTTGTCTGGTTGCACGACGGCTAGTGACAGCGATCTTTCTCGCTAAGTGCCAAAACCCAAAGTGACTAGTGAAATCAGGCTGCCATTGGCTTTCATTGGGGTTTCAGGAACGCTGAAAACTCTGTAACTGTGCATTGTGCACAGTCGGATAGCTTTTACAAACACACTGTTTGTGGCTTTTTGTTGAGCTATCAGACCTTTAAGCACGTAGTTCAAGGAAAGGGCGGATACAGTTGGGGACTGTACTCTATGGTTAATATACATACTGGTAGCTGTACGGATCGGCAGCACGGATTGGCATACCACAGGACTCAAGCATTCATGGGACTAGCTTAAAGGATCAGTTAGCGAAGATACAACTTCGTGTAACGGGAATATGGTAGTAGTGGTACTATACTATACAGTTGAAGTTGTGTGTGTGTGTGTGTGTGTGTGTGTGTGTGTGTGTGTGTGTGTGTGTGTGTGTGTGTGTATGTGTGTGTGTTGTTGTTGTTGTTGTTGTTGTTGTTGTTACAACTGGACGCTCCAAAGTACTACCACAAAGAAGTAACTGGTTTAACATCCATCTTCCCTCTACATGTATCACATTTCCCCCTCTACAAACAAGTCAATGAAAAGCGCCGCCCGCCTATCCGCGAGGGTGTGGTCTGTGGGGATGTCTGCACATCTTTGCGCAAATCGATTGAGCTGAATACTGTCCTTGCATTTTACAGCAATCGTTTGCTCCGACAACTTCCCCCTACAAGGCCATGCTCTTAGAGATCATGTAGATATTCATCAGCAAGATTCAGCTCTTTACGTCACCCACCCAATCGCCAGAGTTTCCTTCGAAGGAGGATGTTTTCCCCAAATGTCGTGTAGCGCAAAAACAAAACACCTAAATCAGGCAGTTTCATTGCAGAACCATTAGCGAGGAGCTGCATTAAGTTGCTTTGATGTTGTTGTATGTTTTGTTTTGATAAGAAACAAACATTTCTGGTTACTGACGTACAGCCGAATTAAGCAACGCGGAACGCTCGTGTATAATGCTGTATACATGCAAACGAAGAGACTGTGTACGTCAAACACAGTTTCAGCAAAAAGTCTGAAGAGACCAAAACGAAAGAAAAAAAAAATACGGAGCGTCCTTTTAAAACATCAAGCAAACGTATATAATTACCAAACAGCCAAGTCAAAGTTGCCAACACGGTGAACGCTGCCATTCTGAGCAAAGGCAAACATATTCAAAGTAGACTTCCTTCACAATTCGTTTTGATCAATTTTTACGATATGCTTCGAACTGTGCACTTGCACATTTCCTGTGGGAATTTAATCTTCCTTTTTTTGTTCTTCTTCTTCTTCTTTTTCTCCGAAATTCAAAGAAAGCCCCGTTTACATAAATGAGGAAGATCAGCGTAGAATGTACGTTGCCATGGCAACCGTAGCTGATAACGAAAGGATGGCTGCTTCTTATTAGCAAACTGGACAATATAAAAGATCTGATGGATAAATGGGCGTACCAAGGTTGCTAGGCACAACTGTCTTAGGATTTCAGCAAACAGTTTTCAACTCAGCCTTGCTCGTTCATGAAGGACTTAAAATTCCACACAGTCTGCAGTACATGATATGAGCCCATCGGCATAAGTAAAACAGACTTTTATAAAACAGATTTAACAAAATATCTTCCTAATTACAAGTGCTGCGTGCACTCAATCAGGCTGGAAGGGTCACTGTCGCCTGTGTTGGTAATAATAATAATAATAATGAGGATTTGTCTGGCGCCCAACCTCCTGCTGGAGCTCTGGGCGCCTCACAATAGTAGAGTGGCAATACATACACATGAGATACACATGAAATACATGTCAAATTACATACACATGAAATACACGAAGTCACATACACGCTACATACACACAGCTATGATACATCCTAACATGACATCATAACATGACGATGACACGGTGCACAGCGTATCTCGATGCCCGCGATTTTGTATGCGGAATTGAAACCTCGAGGATGTAATAGAGAAGAAAAGTCTGTGTGATGAAATGTATCCGCAACTTACAGTAATACTGAGTCCCTAGAAACAATAACGTGTGTATGTCTTTCAGGGAGCATGCCTGATGCTGCTAAATGCACCTCTGACCCCTGACTGTTTCAGAAATCCTGTTCAAATGACGGTTGGTTGGTGTTTGGGAGTTTAACGTCCTTTTCCACCACGTATAGGTGAAATCAAAGACGGCGCAACGAGAAAAAAGGCCAGCAAAAATATTTCGCCCCAGCCGGGATTCAAACTCACGACCCGAGCATTGAAAGTCCAACGGTCTATCGTTCGGCTATTCCGGCTCCCCGTCTGTTCGAATGATACGAAACTGTACTCACAAAAAAGTCTTTTACCTGAAGTTTTCTCCACCCTTGACCCGCCTGAGCACGTCTTAAGGTCTCACTGGCACCACACCAAATGACAACGTGAAGGTAACCCCTCTCTCTCTCTCACATCTAACACTCACACACCCACCAGGTAATCTATAGGCACCATCCCATATAAGTCCGGAGGGTGCAAACGAAGTGTCAAACTTTGCAGCTTGACGGGCGCGCGCTAATCCCTGGACCAATCAAAACAGCCCGTCCCCCGCACTGCCAACCGCTGAGCCTATTAGATTCACGCGGCTGACTAAACCCTGGGCCAGAGATCACCACGGCCCGTTCCCGGCTTACAATCGCAGCACCACGATAACTCGTTCTTAGTCGGGTCACGGCGAAGCCGATGTATTGAAGAAACAGAGAGGACGCAACAGCGCCTCAGATTGTTCAAGAACAGGACTAGAGTGGAGGTAAATACAGTGTGGTGATAAGCTGGACAGTTACGTCTACAGATTCTGCAGGTACAGATCCCAAGTCACAAGGTGCGGCCGAAAGGGAGCCGGAGGCCGGGGGGGGGGGGAGGGGGGGGGGGGTAGAGGGCGGGTAAGGGGTGCAGCGGAGCTGGTGAAAAATAATAATAATAATAATAATAATAAGTGCGTATTGTGTAGGCGCTTTATCCAATTTCATTAACTGGGTCAAAGCGCCGCGAGCTCAACCCAACACGCACGCTCACGCGAACCACACGCATTCTCTCGAACTCTGGACATGAACATATTACAATCACGTGGTGCGAAGGGTCAGCTCAGCAAGTTAAGTTTCGGAATTTAGAGTTGCATTTATTTTCAAGTTTTGTGGGCTGAATATTTCCAAAGCGCCGCTTAAGTCGAGGTTGGGAGCCAGAACCTTGTCACCTCGGCGCCGCGGTAACACTGACGTTACCATCATACTTCTGGCACCAGCTGTCTGGATTCCGTGGTGACATTCAACCAAGTGGGACAGGTGATTTTATATTTAAAATTCTACCCTCTTGGACCGTTGCCGGGTGTGAACAATGCAATCCAGTGACTTATTATTCCAAGACACAACCGATCTCCGGTCTGAACTCTTAACACTTGCAATAACTTTAAACTGAGTTAGTCGACTGGGTAGGTAATAGTGAGACTTAGTAGGGCTTCGTACGGAGAACTTCGCTGAGCAGCGTAACCCACTTGCATGTAAATTAGGCACGTTACGGGTACCATTAGCTAATCGCAGCGCGTTAGCAGCTCGCGGCCTCTGCCGTGTGAGCCTAATTTACATGTAAATGGGTTACGCTGCTCAACGAAGTCCTCCGTACGAAATCCAACTAAGTCTCACTAATATAGTATACGATTCGGTCGTAATGGACGACTCCACTGCTGTCAATCAAAAGAGTCGAGCCCCAAGAACTCAGCCAATCGCGTCCCTCGGCATAATGAGCACAACACATGGCATGGTCTGGATACTACAACGAGGGAAGCACGTGTAGTTTGATATGACTGACACATGGAAAGAAAGCTGTAAATCCACTGACGTCATTTGAGAGGAAAAAAATCTCTTTCATCTTGAAATCACCCCTTTTCCCATACACTTTGCTTATACACGGCAGAGTCGAAGGGCGGGACTCTGTCCTCGGGCTTGCCGAGTGGAACAGTCTATCCCAAGCGTGAAATCGTCTTTAAAATTACCCTTGCAGTAAAGTTCATTACTTGCCGGGTCAGTTCTCTTTTTCCCCATTACTCCGTGTGATTCAGTTCACACCCTTTCAGTTCAGATCATGCTTATACCACGGTAGGTGAACAACAAGGTAATTAAAATATCGTTTTTCTCGCCTCGGAAAGTAAACACCGGTTTTCACAGCAAAGACAGCCTGTAATATTTCTGGATTTTAATGTTTTATGTTAAGTTTACTGCCGAAAAAGCGGGAGTATTGTGCAGACGTCGAGCCAGACGACTACCCGTGTTCGGCTTGTGCGCATGTGCGTCTAGGGTAATTATCGTCACTGGCTTTTGGGAAACACTTCTTACGATTCCTCAAGGAAGAAAATCGACACTTTAAACGTTTCAAATTTGCATAAGTAGATGGAGTGAGTAAGGTAGCGGTGCACACAAAATTCAAGTCGTTTAATAGTTCTGATGGGAATATAAAGCAAGGAGAGATATCCTGTTACCGTTGGGATCACCACTTATTGAGAAAGACGTGGGCTACGGGAAGCAACTATCTGGCACGTTAGGGTTACGTCCCTTGCGTTAAAAAAAAAATCCGCCGGAAAGCCAAAAACAGACAAGAGTTTAATTTCTTTCTGCCTTAATACTATAGCAGACTAGAAAAAAATGTGCATGTACAACTTTCTCTACGCGAGTGTTGGCGCAGCGGTTCGGGGCCTGAAGCAATCGGCTTTGTGAGGAGGCTTGGCCGACAACGTTAATCCAGTTAGACCCAGTAACCTTCGGTGACAACTGTGCTTACGCAGCACCAAGTGTTCGTGTTAGTTCTTCTCTCTCTCTCTCTCTCTCTCTCTCTCTCTCTCTCAAAGCTCGGGCCGTGAGTTCGGGTCGGGAGTTCAAATCCTGTCTAGGAGCCAAATATTTTTGCTGGCTTTTTCTTCGTTGCCCCGTCATGGGGAAGGACGGGTGAGAGGGAGTGATGAGAGGGAGGGAGGGGGAGGGAAAGCTTGTGACGTTCGTCTTGGTTGTTGCTGTTCCAGATAACCGACACATGTCAATGAATTCCTGTATTTTGACCAGGGTACTTCTGCACCCGGATTCATAAATGCCATTATGAAACGCCTTAAAACTTTTAACCATCAACACACACACACACACACACACACACACACACACACACACACACACACACACACACACGTGGTTTTTCAGTTGTTTCCTGCTTGCGTTTCAGATTGATTGTGCAGCCAGGCGGAGCAGACAGACAGAAAGCGCAGGATGTCCCAGTGCACTGAAGGCTTGTGTAGATATACTACGTATGCAAAGTCAGCCGCGTACATTCCCACGCTGGTCTAACGTTACAGGTGAAACACTGACTCGTTTGTTATATTATATTGATTGACGTCTTTTCAATTTCACGTGCAGAGCCACGAGTGCCCCCTAGGTATGTCAGTCATGAGCATGAATGTAGGCAACAAGGAAATCCGTCTACAGGCCGGTGAAGAATTTTTAAAATTTTGCAGGAAGCAAACATGTCGTTGGAATACTGGATGATGTGTCAAATGGTTATAGATCTTTCAGACAAAAAAAAAAAAACCCTACCAAAAAAAAAAAAAAAAAAACTTTTTTAAATTTTGGTTTTGGGTTTCATGGTTTTGTTTCTCTGTGGTTTATTTTTTAAATTGTTGTTGTTGGTGGTGGTGGTGGTGTTTTGGTTTTTGCTTTGTTTGTTTGTTTGTTTGTTGCTTGTTTGTTGTTGTTGTTGTTGTTGTTGTTGCTTTTTGGGTTTGTTTGGTGTTTTTGTTTTTTGGTTGGGGTTTTTCGTGTCCTTTTTTTTTTTTTTTTTTTTGGGGGGGGGGGGGGGTTGGTGTTTGCTTTTTGTTCATTTAATTTGATTAAGCACAGCCCCTTGAACTGGAAAATCTCTCTCTCTCTCTCTCTCTCTCTCTCTCTCTCTCTCTCTCTCTCTCTCTCTCTCTCTCTCATCGCGCATGCCCAATCAATATTGCCGCCTTTGAAGCCCGGGTCACTGAGTACTTGCTTAACAAGTTCCTGATGCCAGCATCGCTCACACAATGGCGGGAAGCAAAACATCGATACAGAGGGTTTAAAAAAATGTAGGATAGTGAAACCTAAATCTCCATTTGAAAAAGATGCTGGAGGATGTGGGTGAACGGTCAAGACAAGAGAGAAATTTCAGGTTTTTCGTCGTCGTTGTTGTTGTTGTGGTAGTTATTGTTCTTCATTTGGGCATTTTACACAAGACATACCGTGCATTTACATACAATACACAGACATACGGCATGCATAGATACTAACAGTTACACTACATGCACACGTGACGTACAGACTATCACACACACACACACACACACACACACACACACACACACACACACACACACACACACACACACACACACACACACACCTTGTTAATGTTATTCTTGGTGTGCGTTGTTGTTGTTGTTGTTGTTGCTCCTGCTGTTGTTGTTTTGGGTCTGTTGTTTTTCTTGTTTCCTGCCTGTATGTGTTTCACTGTACAGTTTTACTGTTCCTGTCCCCAGTGTTATCTTGACTGTGCGGACTTTTAAAACCCCTTTAAAATAATACAAAAATCGTCTAAAAGGGAACTATGCAAGAAATCTCACCTTTACATGTTTGAAACTGGCGATCAAAGTGAAAGCGAAACTGTCGATTTTTGTCCAAACTGAGATAGTTAGGTTATCATGGAGAATGCGCCGTCACTGCCTTTTCAAGTACTCTATGACGTCATGACCCTGTCTGACGCATACTGATCCTAGTCTCCAAGGTCACGGTTGGCTTGCCATGATATCAGTCACGCTCTAACGGACTCTCAGGTGCTCAGGAAGATGTCGTTCACCTGCAACCAAAAAAAGGTAAAAAAAAATTAGTAACATTTCAAAAGTTAAAACAGTATTATATGCAATTTTACGCTAAAAATTTTCAATGCCAGTGTTTCTGAGAAAATGTTACGCAAACTGAGCACGAGTTTGAAGTCGCCGACGCTCTTAGTTTTAATGAATGGACACAATCTGTCATACGGGTTTTTCGAGGAGCAAACAAACCATCAGCCAGGAGCCAAACTCTTGTAAATAAAGTGCTTATACACTGCTCCCCATGTAGTACCATCAGCTACAACGTACCATGGTCGTTTTTCGAAAAATACATCCACGCCTCCAAACCCAAACAAATATTACACAGCTGTCTGAAAGAAATTTGATGCAAAATTGGTGACAAAAGGCTAAATCACTTGTGGCACGCGTTGTCGGCCAATTTTATTCTGTCAACAACATTTGTTGATTATGGGGACTTCTTTTTTTACGAGACCGCTATTTCCGAGAATGTCCATTTTGTCGCAGTGTGTGTGTGTGTGTGTGTGTGTGTGTGTGTGTGTGTGTGTGTGTGTGTGTGTGTGTGTGTGTGTGTGTGTGTGTGTGTGCGCGCGCGCTTGCTTAAACTAAACGATACCTGTATGCAACTACATATCCTGACCACACAAATATTGACTCGACCTACAACCTACAAGTCTCCAGTCATCTGAAAAAAAACAAAACAAAAAAAGAACGACCTAAGCCCCATGGATTTGAAACGTAGTTAAGCCCTTTTTTTCGAGACAACCACAGAAGTCTCTTGCTGTCTCTCCTTTGCCTTGTCAGCACCACATGCAGCGGCAAATAAATTTGTCCGACTCGATCAGAGCTTTTGACACGTGTAAGGTATTCAAGTCTGCCCAGGTGGTAAGTCAGTCATCACGGCTGATTATGCTTTGATTGTTACATAAAACCCAGATCCCTATCAGAACCTCACAGACACTGGGAAACAGCCATCAACGCTTGCGTCAGACAATACATTATCGATGGCATGTAGCACGCGTTGGACAATGCCAAACAGCCGTAGTGCAAAAGGGCGTGCATGGGTATGACAGCGAATGTCACGGTGCGGTACGTTGCTTTAAGTTGTTTTTTATGTTCTGGCTATCACATCGTTAGGAGTTGGGGTTTTTTTTTTTTGGTATTGGATTGGTATCACGCAAGAACTGTCCTTGTTCATGACATGACACGACAAATGTCAAAAAGTCTCAGTGGGGCAGTACTGGTTCCATATGCAAATTGATTTCCTACGCTACCACGCTACATTGAAATTGTAAGTTGACGCCCGCGCGCGCGCACACACACACACACACACACACACACACACACACACACACA
The DNA here is from genome assembly GCA_018292915.2 of Batillaria attramentaria. Classification (NCBI taxonomy): domain Eukaryota; kingdom Metazoa; phylum Mollusca; class Gastropoda; family Batillariidae; genus Batillaria; species Batillaria attramentaria. The sequence continues at coordinate 539,749 of JACVVK020000074.1, forward strand.
CACACACACACACACACACACGGTTTATGAGAATACTGTCCATTTTGCACAAGATTTCATTTCCTTCAGATCAGTCTCAGTGAAAATCTCTCTCTCTGGTAGTATTAGCCCTTTTGACTGTACATCACACACACACACACACACACACACACACACACACACACACACACACACACACACACACCAAGAAACGCCCCTCAAACTGCTCTGTGTGCGATCAAGATTTTAGTGAAACAGAACGGGATTTGGCATACCTTTATCAGCAAAATAAATCATTAGGAGCAATATCAGAAGGTGGTCTGAAAAAAAAAGACTTTGCAATACACGCCAGAAACAGACACCAATGGTCAAACATCTGCATTCAAATACATGTGGGTTAAGGGCCGTAAACGAACTTGTTCAGCCCCACGTTGTAAACTCCACTCGACCCATATCTAATGACAAATTCCTGACAGCTGCTTAATCACTGGATTACACACTGCTGAACGTGGAACTCTTTAGACGATTCAGCCGATCGGCCATTCAATCATTGTTGTTCATTCATTCAACTCATTTACTCACAGTGGTATACGGTATTCGCAGCACGCGTGAAAATGGAAAAAAAAAATATTCACCAGGCTGAAACATGAGTCAAAAATCGTTTATGCGTCTGACTGGGTCGGGTTTTTTTTTTAACACAAAAAAGCCTGGAGCACCTAATTTTCCAAACAAAACCCCAACCAGATTTACGCTTAAAATGGAGCCACTTTGAGGGTGTTATCACAAATCACCATCACTATGCTGGGGCCAAATCTTGTTTGCATTGTGCTCTAAAGACATTGCAGGGTATCGTTCCGGTTGGCTGCGTACTGAACGACTGCATTCAGAATGTGTGGGGATCGCGTCTCAACTCTTTTGTTTTGAGCAGGAGGACTGGCGCGACGCGTTGGGGGAAAAATGTGAATAAATCAGACATTTTGTCTGACTAAGCTAAATGTCAGTCAGTACGGTTAGGTCTGAATACTCAACGGGTTGCAGATGTCTTGTGTTGCTGACACATTTCTTTTATGCTTAGCTATCAATTTCTTCTCTCTTTTTTTCTTTTTTCTAAACTCTGTGTGTGTGTGTGTGTGTGTGTGTGTGTGTGTGTGTGTGTGTGTGTGTGTGTGTGTGTGTGTGTGTGTGTGATGTACAGTCAAAAGGGCTAATACTACCATTTTTTATGCTCACAGATCGATCCGAGCTGTTTTCGCGGTATCTATCATCACACCACTAAGACGCCTGCACAGTGGCAGCGTCTGTAATACTAGCACTGAGCCAACAGAGGAGCCGACGCGGCGATAACAATGAGCACTCCGGCAGTGTATCAACAGTCGTAGAATGGTGGGTGGGTGGTTGTTTGGGGGTTTAACGTCCTTTTCCACCACATACGGGTGATATTAAAGACGGGGCAACGATGAAAAAGCCAGCACAAATATTTGGCCCCAGCCGGGATACGAACTCACGATCCGAGCATTAGAAGTCCAACGCTCTACCATTCGGCCACCCCGGTTCCCCGAGTAAAGGCAGAGTGTAAAGGCGGGGCTTTGAAGTCGTCTATTCAGCAGGCCTAGTGATCTACGCAAGACTCGACGCCTATGCGTTCAACATGGAAAAGGCGGGTGTTTCGCAATGAAGAGTTCTACAGGGAAAGAACAGTATGGATACATTTTGTGTGTGTGTGTGTGTGTGTGTGTGTGTGTGTGTGTGTGTGTGTGTGTGTGTATGTGTGTGTGTGTGTGTGTGTGTGTGTGTGTGTGAGTGTGTGAGTGTGTGTGTGTGTGTGTGTGTGTGTGTGTGTGTGTGTGTGTGTGCATACCCACTGAGGCAGAAGATCAACACGACAGTTACTATAGATGTCCTGCAATTAACTTGCTTGTTTCCTGCACGTGATTCTAAAATCAAAGGTTTCGCAGATGTGGCGACCATTAACACATTTCGTGTCGCACACGGGGTTACCCCGTTTCTGCGATTCTGTTCCCACCGCATCTGGTCAAGTTTGTTTTACTCAATTTTTTTTATTATCTATATGTCTATATTTGTAGTCTTATTTATGAATATTTTTTGTTGTTCCTTATGCAGAACAGAAAAGCAATTTCCCTTTTCGCGATTAATAAGGATGGGTGGGTGTTCTGGGGGTTTAACGTCCTTTTACACCACATACCGGTGATATCAAAGACGGGGCAACGATGAAAAAGCCAGCACAAATATTTGGCCCCAGCCGGGATACGAACTCACGACCCGAGCATTATAAGTCCAACGCTCTACCATTCGGCCACCATGGCTCCCCCGGGATTAATAAAGTATTCTGTATCTCTCTTTTCGTTCTTTGTGCTTGGTTAGTGAAAATTCTTTGTCTTTGACAAGGGCTTTTGCGAAGAGGTGGTTCGTTTATTTACCTTCCAGTCTCCTTCGGCAGAGGAATGGGTGCTTGCAAAACTTACTTGGTAGGAACAGAGTTAAAGATTAATAAATCTTGAACAGTAATCATTTCATTAAAGGTCCTTTACAGAGATTCAATTTTCAACCTCTGTAGTTAATTCTTATTATCTTTAGCCTAGTGGCTCATCCGGCCTTGGCTGTTTAGGAAGCGGAAATACCAGCCATCAAAGAAAGTAGGCCAACGGTACATAACAGCGTTTCTTTCAAATCCCCGCACGATTTTTTTTTTCATTTTCTTTTGATCATTTCTCTTTCGGCCACTCGCACCAGGGAACCCTTCACCTTTTTCTATTGGTTCTTTTGATCGCTGCGCGCAATGGATAGTGGAATGGGTGCGAATACCACACAGAGAACCTGAATGGGCACCAATACAACGAATAAAAGGGCGTAAGGTGAGTCTATTAACACTTTCAATTGTGCAACAGGACTGTTAGTGAAACGGCCGTTAACCTCAGCATAAACAGGTCTAGAATCAGTTTTAGGGTGAACGTTAAGGGAGACTGAAGTACGACATCAGCTCTCTCTCTCTCTCTCTCTCTCTCTCTCTCTCTCTCTCTCTCTCTCGTGTGTGTGTGGGTGGGTGGGATCTTGGGCCGAAGAACGGCAGGAAAGGGGGGAGCGGAAGGGGAGGTGGGGATGGATTCAGGAAAGCTTATGACGTTCGTCTTTGCTGTTGCTGTCCCACATTACGGACAAACGCTAATGAATTTATGGATTTCTAGTGGGGTGCATCTGCACTCGGATTTGGGTATGCCATTTGGATTGAACTAAACCGAACGGAGGCGTGACTTCAAGGCAAACGATCATCGATATCTGATTACTGCAAAGAGGGAGAATTTGATCTTTGCGCCTTTCTTACACACGTGACAACTGTCGTGCTGACTCCTTGGTCTAGAAATATGGGATGGCTAGGGTTGGGTAGAGTTGGCTAGAATTCACGCTCAAGCTTGAAAGACCACACACACACACACACACACACACACACACACACACACACACACACACACACACACACACACACCCGAGACGTCTTCATTGCATGTGTATGCATACATGCACTCAACACATAGCTGCAATCGAACAAGCCGTGTATGACTCATAAACGAAGACAACCCTCGTTATCAAAAAATGTCACACAGTTCGAGTGGTCGCTGTCTCGAGGCCAAAACTGTACGGAGCAAATACGAGCGCAATTCACTGGGCAAATACACGAGGAACGACCACCAGCGGCTATATAATTAAGACAAACAAATGCCAAAGAACGAAAACAACAGAGCCGTTACATATTCTGTCCCCAACTGTATGGATCGAAGATACCTGGTAAAAGCTAGACTTATCCAAGTGAGAGTCAGAAGGATAAGTGTATGTACATAGCATAGTTCTTCATAAGTCGATGGAGTATGACCTTAAAAAGGGTGGGGTGGGTGTTTGGGAGTGTAACGTCCTTTTCCACCACGTAAGGGTGATATCAAAGACGGGGCAACGATGAAAAAGCCAGCACAAATATGTGGCCCCAGCCGGGATTCGAACTCACGACCCGAACATTAGAAGTCCAACACTCTACCATTCGGCCAACCCGGCTCCACGACCTTAGAAGGACATAGTTAGAACTCCAGTAATACAATACAATACAATACAATACAATACAATACAATGCAATACAATACAATACAATACAATACAATACAATACAATACATGGATCTGTGTGTTACCGACTCTTATTTGATCCATGACGCAATAACCCCCTTTGCTAAAGGTCAGGAGGGTGATTTGCGTCATGGAACAATTACTCTTCGGTAACACACAGATTCATAGGTCTTAATCACACAATACAATACAATACAATACAATACAATACAATACAATACAATACAATACAAACGGATATTAATCTGAATAAAATCACCTGCGCAGAATACGAAAACGACTGAAACAATTGATTAAGAAAAAAATAAAACAAAACGTAAAGATTTGAAATGAGATACCATCTCGACTGATGACTGTCTACGAAACATTCTTCTATTTCAATAATTCAACCAAAAAAAATTTTCAATTTCTAATAAACTCACGCATTAGCATTTCACTACAGTTCCAATTCAACCATCGTGATAATCTTTTTATCTCGAGGAGGCTTAAATAAAGCCGAAATATTGACTTCATCTGGCGTTGTGTTCTTCATTGTCTTTCTCTTGTCAGTAAATTGTCTACGTACACCAATTTGAACAACACACAAATCATTTCAACAATAATCTGCATCTAATCCGCAGCCGGTCTCCTCCGAGGTTACGTAATGAACGTAAAGGCGTTCCATGTTGCGACAACTAGGATTCCAGCTTTATGCCAGCGACACTTTTCCTATTGTTTCCTTCCCATGAGATCAAATAACATGCACAGTTTATGATATGACAGACCTAGAGATCAGTAATGATTACCTGTAAAACCAGAGATCAGTAATACCCGTCATTACCGGATAAAATTGTTACCTCATTACAATGTGCCATCCTGAACCGGTGATAGGAGGATGGTGAAACAATATGACGTCATTGTGCTAGGAGATAAAGTTCTCTCGCGGCTCGACATCTGCTACATAATTCATGTAGAGGGGGGCGGGGCTTATTCTTTCGCCGGGTCGTGTTTCCATGGCGTCGCGCGCGCAGAGGGGGTGGGATATTGAAACATGGACAACGCAAACATGACGTGATCGCTTGCATAATCACACTGAGCATTGCCGGGCTGTGTTCAGCCGAACGCTTAGCAAACTGTAAGAGACACAGTGGCTAGAGGAGACTGGAGGCCCCGGGGAATCGTTGTGTTGCGTTCTCGCGACACATGCTATTCTTCGCTAAACTACTTTTTTTTGCGTCCTTCACGAAAGCCTCAGTTTTTCTCCTAGTGGTTATGTCTAATGTTTAATTTGGTTTCTAGTGTTCAGCCTTGTGGTTCGAATTATAGATTTGTAATTATTTTCATATAAAGTCGCCCTTTTCTTTCTTAAACACGGTAAAATTTCGATTTTTGCAAATGTGCTTGATAAACGTTATTTTCCCTTTGAGTCAATTCTGCCTTCATCTCTTTTATTCATGTTTTCCAAAGTTCTTGTGCAATGCAGCGTCCAAACAAGAAGACTGTTTGTCGAAATATTCTTTAGTTGTTTTGTTCTGATGTTGGTCACTGCGTCCGCAGGTTTCTTGGCGCTCGTTTGTTTGATGGTTCCTTATTCAACATGTCAACCACATTGCAGCAGGCAAGGCAGGATGGGTGGGTGGGTGGGTGGGTGTTTAGGGGTTTAACGTCCTTTTCCACCGAAAATGGACTCTGTGATCACAATCCAATGTCACTTCTGACAATGTTCGCAAGTGTCCCCCAGGGTTGGTGGGGTGGAGGGGGGGGGGTAGGGACGGGTGGGGGGGGGGGCAGGATCATGTAAATTGCGGTATTTATACCATCACGTAAATGTCACTACTAGAATACCGACTGGATGGGGTAAATGTGATTAAAATCCAATATCAGCCCTGCACGACGGTGCGTAGAGGGGGGGGGGGAGGGGGAGGGAGGGGGGTGTTAAATAAATTGTGCGGTAAACAGACGATCACATAAATTCAGCGAATTTCGGCTGCTATCACGACGACTGAATGGGGTAAATGGATTCTGTGATCAAAATCCAATAATTACCAGCCCCGTGCATGGTCGCAGCCCGCGGTAGGGGGGTAGGGGTAGGGGGGGGGTGTATGTGTGTCGGGGGGGGGGGGGTGAGGGCACATAAATTGTGGTACTATTTAGACGAACACAAAAATTCACGAAGATTTTTTTCTCTCTCTCTCTCTCTCTCTCTCTCATTATTTATTTATTCTCGGTCACAACACTCCTAGCGTCGTTCCACCCGAACGGTCCGCCAGTCTCTTGATTTCGGTACTACGGTATAAGTAACGGGATAGTTGTAATTACTGCAACAGTTCATTCTGTCCTCGCTAGTGTAATCCCCTTCTTCCCCGCAGAGCTTGCGACAGCCGCCTCGGTCCGTATCGAATTCCGCTGCCATACTCTGGGTCCATAAATCGCCAGACACTCTTTCACGGCACCTGGCAGTGTCGGTAGAGTCGCTGATTTATTCGGAGTCGTTATCCAATTGCATGGGGGTTAGACTTTTAGACAGAGATTACTGGCTCTGGCACTTTTACCGTCTGGAAATAAGGTGCGTTGTTATTTATCGCGGAAAGGATGTTTAAAAAACAAGTTAATACGCGTGAGGCGAAGGGTGATCGAGTTTTATTTGTTTCTGGAATTGATTGTTTGGATTTTTTGGTTTTATGTGACGTAGCTTAACGTATAAAGTCAACATCATGTACGGGTATAAAGTTTCGACTTTCTGCTGACAGAGAGCAAGCGGAACATACAGCGTTGCGTGCGGATGATGAATGTTCTAACCCGGCAGCGCTAATCACAACAACTGAAGTGTGAAAACGCACAAGGTTGCAGGTTAAAAGCTTAGGTACACTTTACACTAGAACGACCCCAGGAGCGATGTGAAGTACAAGGTCGAGCATGAAAAGCTGGCTTCTTGCTGAGATCGCCAGACCTTCAAGACCGCACAGTGCATGTGGTCGAAGGACACAAATACACAGGGCCACAAAATGCCTAAATATTCCCTATTAGCCTCAGGCATCATAGTCACCCCTAAACATGCTTCAGTCTAGTAACGATTACTACCATGAACAGACCATTCAAAGGCACGCACCTGACAGGGGTTTAAAAAAATTAGAATGTCTCCTTTCTGCTCAGGCCTCACTGGAGTAATGCACGTCTCCTTTCTGTTTAGGCCAGAGAGGCAGTTCACACAAATACGCTTGCCTCACTAGTGCTCGGCCTCTGTGCAAAAAGTCCCAGCTTCACTAGCAGCTTGCCTCTTTTTGCGACCGCCTGGCATGCACCTTGGCCCACATAACACAAAATTCACGCTTTTTCATGACAACACAAATCAAACAGACTGACTAGCACACTTGCCAAAGTGGGTACCTCAAATAAACACCAAACATAACCCCACGGTCAGTTTGTGTCCTTACGCCTCTCTTGCCAAAGCTGTATCGGTCCGACTCTGGTGGATGCCGTGTAAGGTTACGATTTAATGTTCAGATCGCACCGGTCTGCTCCGTGCATTATGGCGGGTGCGCAGTCAGAGAGACAGCGTGCTCGAACCATGTTTCTCCACGCACAGTAGAGCATGTTAATCGGTGAACCTTATTATATGTTGGCAAATCCACGTGTGGTTGTTCGCGTGGCTTTGGAGGCCAGGGGCAAAGTCTGCAAAGTGCAGTTACAGGTGGGTGGTTGGTTGGTTGGTTGGTTAGCTGGGGCTTATCGTCCACGCCACAACGAGGTGATTGCAGACGGCCCCGGGGGGGGGGGGGGGGGGGGGGGGGGGGGGCAGGTTAGCTATTCTAACTCAGTGTACAGTCCAGCTGAACACCTAGTCAAACCAGTCAGACTGCCAGGTCGGCCACATTTTATGTATCCTTGACTGTAATGGACAAGTTACACAAACAGATCCAGTTCACAGTCAATGGAAGCGGGGCAACGTTAGAAAGGCCTGTACAGGCACCTTCCTGGAATGGGCCCGCTTCCTGGTTTAAAACAAAAAACAACCCTAGAGCAAACAACCAACCCTAGAGCTAGTTTATTTCGAGGTTAGACTCTAACCCGGGGCGAAAAGCCCTAACCTCGACTATTACATACGGGCCCAGGTGTTGAAAATTCCTCCTTCTGACGCAGCGCGATTTTTTTTTAAATTTTGGGGTTTTTTTTCTTTTTTTTTCTTTCTTCTTCTTGTGGTGTTGTTGTTGGATTTTATTGTTGTTGTTGTGTTTGGTTGTTGTTGTTTTGTTGCTTCTTTTTTTTTTGCTGCGGGAGGAGGGCAGTAAGGGGGGGGGGGGTGTGTGTTTGAAGGAGGTGTGTGTGTGTGTGTGTGTGTGTGTGTGTGTGTGTGTGTGGTAATTTTTGTTGTTGGTGGTGGTGGTGGCGGTGTTTCTTGTATTTTATTTCTTTATTTTTATTTTACTATTTAATTATCCCTTTCGAGAATTTTGGTCTCCTTCCCCAGGGGGAAGCGCGTCGCCGCGGTGCAGCGCCACCCAACCTACCTACCCTATTTTTCAGTTTTGCTGGGGGAGTTGGGGGGGAGCCGGATAACCGGGAGAGAAATTCCTTTGTACTAAATAAACAAAAGCAGCTGTTTATTTCCGATACATGTTCCGGAACATGTTGAAACTTCAAAGCTGACATAGTCAGTACTTAATACACAGTGCACACATATATAACAAATTGTCGCGGCAAAGCGATATTTCAATATGTATTATTCTGTGTCTTCCGAAGACAAGTCACATCACTACTGAGATTAATTAGCCCCGTGAAGAAAAATGTAAAAATACATATAAATATATAAGGAAGGAATAGAAAAGGCTCTCGAGATCTCTGACAAGAATCCATGACTGTTCACAAGGCACCGTACTAAGTCTACGTAAAAATTGTAGCAGATAATAAGAAAACTATGACCATAGTAAGAGAACTGACGTCATTTAGTTTGTTCGTCTTAATATATTAGTCACTCAGACATAGTTAAAGCTGTTTGTGCGTACTCGTTGCTTTTGTCACATTTTATGCCCCTCTGACCGAAGACATTTTTTTTCTGTAAAAGGACACAATAAAGTTGTTTGAACTTGAACTTGAAAACAAACACAAATAACAGTCTACACAACAGTGTAGTGGTACTCACCTCAAAACCTGCTAAGTTCTAGACAGCTTGGACAGATGGTTTTGCGATGTCTCAAAGTCTGTTGCACCAGTTTCTGATACCCATCATCAAATAACTGTCCACGAAAAGTGTTTCTGATGCTGAGCGTCACAAAATTGTCCAAGAAAAGTATTTCTGATCAGTACCGGGCGTGAGATAACTGTCCAAGAAAAACAACCTTGCCAGGATTGACAAGGAAAAACAGAAAAACACAGAAACCCAGTAACCCCTTTTGGGGTCCCACAACAAAAAACTGTCACCACTGTTTGCTCGCTTCACTCGATCGCTATGAATAAAACTCAATGTTTGGATAACTTCTCGATCGCGCTGCCGATTAGCGGGCGCTGGCGACTGGTGCCTGCCGACACGTGTTTGTTAAACCTGACTTTCTGCAAAACATCCTGTCGATATCAGCCTGCTGACGGGGGGATTTGACAGCCGCCGATAACTTCACTCCTCTACAGCCGTGTTAAGAAGCTCCCCACACCGGCTGGCCACACAGCAAAAGACGCGGGCAACCGACTCCCGGCAGCTTTTTTTCCGAGCGAGCGAACAAATTAGATAGAGGCCACGGGTGAGCGAGTATTATTATACCGACACGCTGATAGGCGGCGCGCCGGCCGGATTGGCCGATTCCAGCCTCGGGTGGATGGTTCGTTCGTTCGTCTTCGGTAGCGGCGATGATTGCGCTACAGTGTATTTACCTGGACAGGTCTGGCAGCGTGGCCGGACAGGTGGACGTGATGTATGGGTTAACGTTACGGTCAGAACTAACTGCAGTTTGTCGTGAGTGTCGAACGTATCGCAGATCAGTGGTTCTCTGTCGCTTACTGATTAAAATAAATGTATACCAGAATTTCATTATTCCAAGATGATACTACATGTATTTCTTCAGCTATTTGTCTATCATCGTCCGGAAGCAGTAAAAAGAATACACATGTTCTACACACTAGCATTGAACTGAACTACCACTGAACGTATCTCAGTGGTCCAAACCAATCGCAGGATTTGTAATCAAAATGACACACACACACACACACACACACACACACACACACACACACACACACACACACACACACACATCTACGATTTTTTTTTAAAATTAAATAGGCAACTGTTATCATATTAAACAACCATTTTTGAATGTACGTCTTCTTCGACAGACTTCTCAGTTTAGCAACATTCCGGAGAGCGAATACGTTAGAGTGACGGGGGTACAGTGCTGTCTCGTCTAATTACCCATCGCTTTTCGCTTCATCCGGTTGAAACAGTTTATAACAATTATTATTATTAACAAGAACACAACCTTTTCATACCACACAAAAAAGAGCGCTGAGGGCTTACGCAATGAAGGCACATTACGGAATACTACTCCGGGTAAAGACTAAACAGTTTAGAGATAAGTTTGGTGTGCCATACACAGTCTCCGGACAAAGTGCGAGGCCATGCTTGGCCTAGGTGCCTGTCCGTGCGAGTGAAAGCTGAAAATCTGTCCCAATCGCGATAGATCAGACAGAATTTACTTCAAGGCGTACTCACAGAGGTCAGGGGGTTAAATGACGCCCGCTGTTTCAATAGTTACTCGCCAGAATACATACTTATTGCGGCTTCGTTGTAGTGGACTGGAATTGCGTAGGGGGTTTGAGGGCCTGCCGCAGCTCGAAGGGTTTCGTGTACGGTGATTTTTCTTGCGTTCAAGGTGACCAGCACCACTTAAGCACATGCATTGATTCCCTGGGGGAAAAAGGCTACTGGGCCAAAATATTGGTTCTACACTTTTTTTTGCAGGACGTAGCTAGAAATCGAGGGAAGATACAGAATCACAGTTAGTTAGTTAGTTAGTTAGTTAGTTAGTTAGTTAGTTAGGGCTTAACGCCGCGCAAGCAACAAAGACTAATTCGCGGCTAACGAAAGTCCCATCCTGCCAGGTCCTTTAAAACTAAAAATTCCCATTGTAAAACAAAGATGTAAATATATGTTAAAAATCTAACAGGATTACATGAGAGATATCTTACAAGATTTAAAAACTGGACATAGGCGGTCAATGAGAAGCTAAATATTTCAAGGGTCTATATTTTATAAAATAAGTTACTCTCTTTTAGGAAATTGAAGATGTTGTCAGGGGGGACATCCCTGAACAACACCTTCAATGAATCACCAGAACAATACTTGTCTCGAATCTCGGTGAGATTCACGCACAGGACCAAGAGATGATGAACAGTGAAAGCCTCGTCACACGGGACACACCCGGCGGGGGAGGGGGTGGGTATCTTGCCCTTTCGATAGATGAGAAAACAGAATCACAGGCAACTTCCTTAAGCCGGCTCTTAACTGGGCACTGCGGAGCGCCACAGTGCTGTCCACAGTTGTGATTTGGGGGGTTTCCGCCGCTGTGGCGTCATCACAGCAACCTGGATTTCAAATAGCCGCAGCTGTGACTGTGGTTTCCACAACAGATTCTGACTGGCTGTACTACGTCACTCGGCGCGCAAACATGTCGGACAGTGCATCTTCAATCGGTTTGTCACCGAGCACAGCTGTGTTCAGTTTTGTAGTTAGTAGACACACCGAGCGCAACGACTGTGATGTGCACATGTGTTTCGCGCGCTGTGCCCAGTTAAGAGCAGGCTTAACAAATTAAATGCTGACCTGACTCTACGGTGCTTTCGGCTGAGGTGACACCGAAATGTCTACAGACACAGCATCAGCATCAGGTGTAAAGCCTACCTTAACAACGAAATTTACTGCTGCTGTATTTTCTGGGTGACACAAGTAGTCACACGTGCGGCCGGTACAGTTTGGGCGACCATGACGTGAAATCCTGCACGCGACGTACCGCGCACGGAGATTCCCTGTTGTTTAGGATCTCCATCCATCATATGATTATTTCCTTTCATTTCTACTTGGGGGGTGTTGTTGTTGTTGTTGTTGTCGTTGTTGTGGGTTTTCTGGTTGTTTTTGTTTTTATTTGTTTGTTTGTTGTTTTTGTGGGGTTTGTGGTTTTGTTTTTTGTTTTGTTTTTGTACTTTTTTTTTTTTTTTTTTTTTGGGGGGGGGTGCTTTCTTAGCAGCGGAAGATGGCATTCCAGCTCGAGCTTTACTGAGCTTCTCTGCTTAGGAGTTTGCTTTGGTCGGGACCGAATAGGTTTCTGCATAACTTACTTGGAACGAATTCAGTTAAAATATCGAATAAGCCATGACCTTTCTGACCATCGTACCGGTTTTGCAGAATAGTTTGCTTCGGATGTCAAGAAATTCCGTTTTGACGACAAGGTACAGTAGGCTACATCGCGTACAAGTTCACCGGTGACACCGCGAGCACTGTACCCTGTCACTAAAAGAATATACGAGCGTGACAGAAACCATTTTAGCTATACTATCAGGTGTCAAGTGTCAGCTGGTGTTTTGAAGATAAAAAGGTCTTGACCTTACTATCTACGACCAATGCAGACGACACTTCTTCATGGGAAAGTTTGCAGGGTGCTTGTAATTGGTAATTATCTTTCAATAAAGTCTTCACGTTGCCTTGCAAAGAATTCACTTTCGATTGTTGCATTGGGAAAAGGAAGCCCTGGGTGGGAGAGAGGTTCCGTATATTAACTAGGTGTCAAGTGTGTCTAAAATGTTCGTGGTTAGGACCGTGAAGTCGATCGTTTTGAACTTGAGTGAAAGATTGACCTTGGGTTGGGATTTTCTTTTACCCATCGCAGCGTCCCTCACAGCCAGTCATCTACTTTTTTGTGAAAATCGCTTTGAAACAAAAAAGAATTAACAGTTAGCCGGCAGGACCGCAGCCACGCTCTCTGATTCTCCTGGCATCCCATCTGATTTCTCTCTGCCTTGCAATGTCGACACACGGTAAGTTCGTGTTTCCGCCTCTTTGTTATAGATGAGTGTGTGCGTGCGTGCGCGCGCGCGCGCGCGCGCGCGCGTGTGTGTGTGTGTGTGTGTGTGTGTGTGTGTGTGTGTGTGTGTGTGTGTGCGTGTGTGTGTGTGTGTGTGTGTGTGTGTGTTTGTGCGTGTGTGTGTGTTCGTGCGTGCGAGCGAGCGTGCTCCTCTGTGTGTGTGTGTGTGTGTGTGTGTGTGTGTGTGTGTGTGTGTGTGTGTGTGTGTGTGTGTGTGTGTGTGTGCGTTCGTGCGAGTGTGCGAGCTTGTGTGTGTGTGTGTGTGTGTGTGTGTGTGTGTGTGTGTGTGTGTGTGTGTGTGTGTGTGTGTGTGTGTGTGTGTGTGTGTGTGTGTGTGTGTGTCTGTCTGTCTGTCTGTGTGTCTGTCTGTCTGTCTGTGGCTGTCTATGCAGCGTGCATGCGTACGTAGGTACGTTCACGCCAGCCGTACAACGACCTCATGACCTGTAAGTAACCCTAGCAAACTATTAAAGATAAATACGTTTACACCCTTCACCGCTCTCTGCCTGACCAATCATTTATTTATCTATGCTGTGATACACTTTATGTACTAAAACACTCATCACTTCGTACCCACCAAGTGAAACACATGGGTCACACGGTGCTTCCGTCACCTGTGGCGATACAGTGCAGTGACATGGGTTAAACATTAATGCCTCGTTCATTGATCCTCTGCCTCTATCACTGAAGGCAACCGCTACCACAGGCAGTAGAAGAAAAGATCGCAGGGTCCTTCTTCAGTGCTAGTGTACTGTCCAATGGGACGCCTCATTGGCCATGCCAGTAAGAGAGAGGGAGAGAGAGAAGGGGGGGGGGGAGGGGGTGGCTGGGGCGGGGTGGGGGGGGGGAGAGGATTTGTGAGAATACTGTCCTTTTTTTGGCACAAGATTTAATTTCAAGTTCTCAGGGATCAGTCTCAGTGAAAATCATCACGTCTCTCTCTCTCTCTCTCTCTCTTTCATGGCTAATGAGGTGTGTGTGTGTGTGTGTGTGTGTGTGTGTGTGTGTGTGTGTGTGTGTGTGTGTGTGTGTGTGTGTGTGTGTGTGTGAGAGAGAGAGAGAGAGAGAGCCAGCCACCATGCGGAACACTATGAACTGTTAACAGAAGAAAAATCTCACTCGGCCCATGCTGCTTTCTACCTGCATTTCCTAACCACAAAATTCAAGGAGTGAAAAAAAACAACAACTCCAAAATCTAAAACGTAATTTCAAGATCGAGTCTGCGCAGACTTGCAGGCGGACCCCCCCCCCCCCCTTTCCAACCAACACACACACACACACACACACACACACACACACACACACACACACACACACACACGCACTGCTTATCAACACAGTGCGCACAATGAAGAATACACGTACAATTAAGTCAAGCTGCACTCAAACTGGGCACACCATACTATAACCCGCCTGTATTGCGTGCTTAATATTACGACACCAGTTCCTCTTACGTAACGACCCATTAGTCAGAACCACTAACCATGAAACTGCCCTTTTGTCGTGTCACGCTAGAACAGAAGAGTTCAGCAGATATCAATAGGGCAGATCAAAAGTGTAAGATGACATGCACTCAATCCGGTAGATGTCTTGATAAGAACAGAACGGTATGGACCACCCGGGGTATTACAAACAGTGATGTTAAAGTTACAGGGGCTAATGTGTACTACCATTTGTGTAAGTGGCTCTCTGCGAATCCTTAAGTTCACTGATTTTGATTTGTAAGCCCACAGATCATTCTGAGCTGTTTTCGTGGTATCTATCATCACACCACTTAGACACCTGGACAGTGACAACGTCTGTAATGCTGGCACTGAGCCAACAGAAGCGTACTCCATGACGCTGGGACGACACTGAACATCCAGTCGTGTCAGTAACAACAGTCGTAGAATTTGAACGTTCGACCGCTCGCGCAAAGTGTAAACAACAGTGTATCGCAGTAAGAGCTGTACTAATCGTCAAGATAGAGCATTTCGAGCGCACTCACGGACAAAATTGATCCAAGACATAAGCTGGCGTAACAAAGACGGAATTAGCCCGCTTAGTTTAACTGTACAGCATGTCCGCGCTGTGAGCATACATTTGCACAGAGGCCCACACGCAGCTTACATGAAATGTAGAAGTGTGATGAGTACTGTGCACAGTCGTATAGTATGACAATTCCCCGAGCGTATAAAGTTTCGCCTCAGTCCCTCCAAAGACAACATGTTTCACGGTGCGCGAGTGGCCCCCCAGTTCGAAGTTTGATGAATGACAGCTCTAAATAGAATCGGTATTCGGGTGTACCGACTGGATCCTCGTATTTGGAAAGTGGCATAAGTAAGCATGACTAAAATGGTGTATTACAAGAAAATGGAATGTGCGAGTGTGCGTGCATATATATATATATATATATATATATATGTGTGTGTGTGTGTGTGTGTGTGTGTGTGTGTGTGTGTGTGTGTGTGTGTGTGTGTGTGTGTGTGTGTGTGTGTGCACGTGCGTGCGTGGGCCCTCTTTTTTATCGGACACTGTTCATCGGCCCACAACCTTACAGCGGCATACATACCATCAGGGCAAACAAATTGAACCCCACGGTACCGATGACATTTACACAGAATAAGATCAAACCAGCCCGCACCATTCTAACCTTCACGAAAGCAAAGCCCAACGCGAGTCTTTACCGAAAGTAAACTGTCGATCGGACCGGAGATTTTGCTCTCAGTGCCAACAGTAACTCTTACGAGTCCACGTTCCAGTCCATTTATCTTTCAAAGTACATAAAAAAAAGATTGACCGGATACGCGAGAACCATAACATTTGCTTTTACAAAAACAAGCACGATCCGGTGACTACAGCGTCTTCCCTGGAGACACTATCACGGGGGTTAGTTCAAGATGGCGGACAGTTGTTGTGGTGCTAGTGTGATTCAAAGGTTTTTACCGAAGATTACTGTTAGGAAATGCTACACGTTTGATATACGGCCACGCGCTTGTCTTTGAACTGTACCGCCCTTCCACCATACCTTTCGGCTTCACTCGTCACCTATCAACCGTCGCGAACCCTCCGGTCGTCGTCCGAGAGGCTTCTCAAAATTCCCATGCGCAACCTGAAATCTTTTGGCGAGCGTTCTTTCAGTTTTATAGCACCACCCTCATGGAACTCTCTGCCTGCGAATCTGAGAAATGCGCCCACACTGTCTGTTTTTAAGAACAGTCTTAAAACGGTACTGTTCCAGTAATTACCTGAGTTTCACCAGTGTATGTCTGTCCATCTTTGTAAAATGTGCGTGCGTGTTGGTGAGTGATCGGCGGATTGAGTTTGATTGTGAAGAAAAGCACCCTACAAACACCACTTATTATTTAGTACAGGTAGACGTAATAATGGTGGTTGTAACGTACGTGTTAGTGAAAGTCGTTTGCAGATTGACAAACGGCCCCGTTCTTTCACACTGACAAACCGAAGTCAGAAGTGGCTTTCAAGCGCTATTCACACATTTGAAAATGGAAACACTCAGTGCTGGGCAATGTTGATTAGCCCCGTGAATGGAAGCCTGAAAGAGGAAAGCTGTGCTAGACGGATAAACGCGAATTACACACACACACACACACACACACACACACACACACACACACACACACACACACACACACACACACACACACACACACACACACACACAGACAGAGTACGGATACATCGTACCAGGCTGAACTGAGACTAGCTGTACTCGATGATTCTAGTAGTTTTTGTAAATTCCATAGCAGCACAAGCAAGACCTCTTCTCAATGTTGATTAGCCGCGTGAATCCAAACACTGAAAACAGGTTAAAGTTGTGTTAGGCGGATAAACGCGAGTAAAAAGCACAGTACACATACTGTATGTCGTACCAACGTAAACAGAGACTAGTTGTACTTGATGATTCTAGTATTTTGTGTTTAATTCCACAGTGGCACAAAAGAGAACTCTTGATTAACCTCCTGAACACAAGCACTGAAAGGGGGAAAGCTGTGTCAGGCGGACAAATCCCAGTAAAAAAGCAGTCGGGATATATGGTACGAGCAGAAACAGAGCGGAATAGTCGTTTATAAATCACTCCATAGTAGCACAAGAAAGAACTCTTCTTCATCTTGATTAGCCGCGTGAACACACGCACTGAAAAAGGAGAAAGCTGTGTTAGGAGGACAAATCCAAAGAAACAGCAGTAGGCATATATGGTACTAGCGTAAACAGAGAATAGTATTTTTTGTTAATTCCATGGCAGCACAAGAAAGAACGCTTCTCAATCTTGATCAGCCGCGTGAATACAAGCACTGAAAAAGGTTAAGCTGTGTTAGGCGGGAAAATCCGCATAAAATGTATGGTACCAGCGTAAACAGTGAACAGTCTTTTTTTTATAATTCCATAGCAGCACTAGAAAGAATTCTTCTCAATCTTGATTCACCCCGTGAATGCAAGCACTGACAAAGGGTAAGCTCTGTTAGGCGGACAAATCCGAATAAAAAGCAGCTTAAAGAGAGAATAGTATTTTTTGTTAATTCCATAGTAGCACAAGAAAGAACTCTTCTCAGTCTTGATTAGCCGCGTGAACACAAGCACTCAAAAAGAAAAAAAAAAAAGGGGGGGGGGGGGGCTAAAGCCGTGTTTGGCGGATAAACGCGAATAAAAAGCGCAGTATGGTTATATGGTACCAGTGTAAACAGAGAATGGTCGAACAACTTTCACTAGCAATCGATCATACGCTCCTTCGTTTATTCTCACGAGGGAAGGACAGGGGAAAAAGGGAAAAACAATCCGGAATATCGACCCTGGGTTTTCCAGTGTTAGTGTTTGCTTTGGTGGAACAGGCTCAGAAACTCCAGCGATCTGTCGCAGAACTTAGCATAACCAGTCCCTAAATCCCAGCATTGGTTTAGGTTTTCTCCTATGAAACGACTCATTTTACAATTCAGTAAATCTGACAATAGCGGAAAATTGCGGGCGTTCGTAAAACTGGATATAACGAAATGGATGACGTTATAATGATGGTATTTTGTCTGACAAGCAGGAAACTCAGCAAATACTCAGTATCTCCCAGGCTTAGTACTGATCTAAGATTTCTTCCAGGCTGCATTAATTAAAGCCTCTATGTTCATAAACGCCGCTGGGATGGAAAACTGCCGCTTTCCAAGCTTTAAAGGCTGTTTGCCGGATAGAAGGATGTTTCATTGGACCATCGCGACCGTTTTCGCGACTTTGTGGCTTCTAATATTAGACGGAAATACGGCTTTCTTTGAGCGTACGGTCCATTCCTGAACAGACTGGGACTCGACAAATCTTTTAAAAATAACCATTAGTCCGCACCCTCTGGCGGGGAGCCGGGGTGGCCGAATGGTAGAGCGTTGGACTTCCAATGCTCGGGTCGTGAGTTCGTATCCCGGCTGGGGCCAAATGTTTGTGCAGGCTTTTTCATAGTTGCCCCGTATTTGACATCACCCTATGCGGTGGAAAAGGACGTTAAACCCCCAGACACCCACCCACCCACCCGCACCCTCTGGTTGTTCCCCAGTCCGCAACCAAATAACGTCGTCTGCTCAACAGACGGAACACGACGAGAACAACGTTTTTCGCCGGTCACCACAATGGTTTCAGTTGCTATACTGTGTCCCACGTGACTGATTCTGATTAAGCACACTCGATAAACAGTTTTCCACATGCCTGTCATACATATTGAAACTTTAAGCTCTAGTAAAACTGATTTAACACATTCCGTTCCGTGTTGTCCCCGGATTTTTTCCCCCTGGTTCTCTTAACACCGCATCTTTCTTTTCATTTGTCTTCCATTTTATGGTAATGCGAGATGTTCCTACTCAAGCTTGCTTTCTGTCTTTTTTTCAATGCTTATGCGAACAAATGATCCGCTTATACTGTTTCCAAAAGGACACTTTGTTTACTAGGGCAGGAGAATAATTTTGTTCCTGCATTAGCTGTTTGGTAGGATTAGGGTTAAGGAACACCTCATTCACAAATACAAAAACAAGGCGTCGTTCAAAGCGGTACTCGGTTATAAGTGGCACCACTTACTCAACCATAAACAGCCACCTTAGCAATTCACCAAAAGCCAGGCTGAATTCGTTCCATCCTGTGGGTTTTGGCGCGGAAATGCTTCATCCATTTCCAATCCCTTACGGGAAATTCATGCTGCCTCATCACCACCACCCATTCCGCTCCGCCCCCCTCCCCCGGACCCCCCTCCCCCGGACCCCCCCCCCTCCCCCGGACCCCCCCCCCTCCCCAACCAAAAAAAAAAAATATTGTCGCAACAGTCACGACACGACTTTCTGAACGTTTCTCGGCGAATGCATGTATACTCATTTGCATTTCACCAGTTTTTATTTTTTTACTGGGGAAAAAAAAAAACTCTGAAAGAAGCAAAAATGATCTACAGAGAATTGCCCAGTTCACCCGACGGCCACAAAAAAAACCCAAACAAACAAACAAACAAACAAACAAACAAAAACACAGATCTGACATGAATCGAACCAAATATGGTTTTGAGGAACTACTCCACTGACATTTGTTTTATATCTGAAACCAAGGTAGATAATTTTCAGTCCAGACTTACAGACACCAAAGCATACATTTTCCACCTTGACGTCAGGCCACACAGAAGATACCAAAGACACCAAAGACGCAGATGAAGAGAAAATACTGTTGCGAACCTGAATTTTACAAGTGTTCCCAGTTTCCCAGTGAGCTGTCCAATGTTCGATCCGACCTTACCAGAAATGCTTAGCTACACTGGCCGACTTAAATGCTTAATGATGCGCATCAGGTCGAAATTGCTGCAACGTGAGTAAAGCTATATCACTAGGAAGTCAAATCCATTGCAATGTGGGTGATACAACTTTATTACTACTGATCCATCCGCCTGTTGAACGCAGGCACGATAGCTCATGCGTTATGCGTTGTTACTGACCCAATCGCAATTTTCTTGAGGGTGGGTGGGTGTTTGGGGGTTTAACGTCCTTTTCCACCACATAGGCAATTTTCTTTAAATCTTCAGGGGACCTATGCATGGACACGACCTAAACGCGTAGGCCCTGCCTAAATTCGTAGGCTCTGACTAAATCTCGGAAATCGGTATGCATGGACACAGACAACGGGGTAGTCAGGGTCTAAACGGCAGCCTAAACAGCCCCGATTTAGTCACGCGAAATCGGCGGCCTAAATGCCGTAGGCTCGGCCTAAACGACAATCAGCATGGCGTTTTTCGGTGTTGTGGAGTTTCATTCGACTATGCCAAGGCCTAGATCGTGTTTTACGGGTATATGTACTATACTGCGAGTGTCTTTGGTGTGTACTGTTTTGCATGGCACTCTCATCAGTGGCTCAGTCGATCCGGTCAGCATGTCACTGTGACCTGCGCTGTGCCAGTCTCACCAGTCTAAAGATTTCTGCATTTAGTTTGCTCACCTTCCTTGAGAGGTGATATGGGAGTATGTCATCCATTCCGTAAGCAATATTCCCCTTTATTTCTGTTGTTCAGTATTTTTACGTCTGAGTCCGGCCCGAGGTTCAACTTGACTCGCAGAAACTGATGCACAGTGCCGCGTGGTGGGTCAGTCTGCCACATGTACCGGCCGACTGACCGCCCGCGCGCGGTGTGTATTGCGTAAGGCATCCCGCTGGCTGTTCCTTTCCCGCGGCGCTGGGCTGTCTCGTTGAACACATGCGCATGCGTACTCTCACAATTGGCTGGGGAATACCGGAATCCCACACTCTAAATTTAGATAAAGCAGCTGACGTCACGTAGGCCGACTTCAAGTCTGAGACTTGGTTGCCTGGGCTGTTGTCCGCGTCCATGCATAGCGGTTGCGCGAGAAATTTAGACCGAGACTGCCAAGTCTGAGACTTGGCGTTTAGGCTGTGCCTACGGAAGGTTGTGTCCATGCATAGGTCCCCAGATCACTAGAGCCACTTCAAGCTACTGTTATGCAATCTGCAGCCTAGCGGGGAAGGCCCACGCCTTGCGAAATAGTGGCTTGAAGTGGCACCTGTTGGTGTGCAGTGGCGTGTTCTTTTGAACCAGTCTTAGGGGGACACGCGGGGGGGGGGGGGTGATCAGACTCGGACTCCAGAATTAACACAAAACTCCATTTACAGGTCTGTGACGCTTACTCGGGTCTTCAGCCACCTCAGGCCCGCCTTGACCTAGATACAGCACTGTTAATTAAGATACGGCCAGATATCTCGAGCAGTTCCAAGAGCCGCACAAATTTCATGCATTCGGCAAACACTGTCTTTGTTGTCTGTCAGACGCGCTTATTGTTATTTTAATGTACTCATATCGCAGTGTCATTAAGACTACGCCAGACGGCAAATCCCTCCCTTTCTGGCAACGTCTGATGTCTGGGGCAACTTAACAAGCCACACGATTACATGACACAACTTGCTGAAACACACTGACCGAGAAAAGTCCCTACCTCCAGCACAGGCCATAATCAACAAGAGGGTTGGGGGGGGGGGTAAGGGAGGTGGTAGCCAAAATGGCGGAGATTTTCCTGCCGCTACTTTCATTCTAAAGTTTTGACCACGATTGCTTTCGGGTAAAGTGATGTGTTTGAAGTATGATCATGCACGCGACTTTAATTGGTCTTTTAATTTAATTCTCTCCGGGTACTCCGGCTTGCACCCCCCCCCCCTCCACTTCTTTGGAAATGTTCAGCCCACAAAATTTTGAAAATAAAAATGCAATTCTAAACTCCGAAACTTTAAATAGCTGAGCTGACCCTTTGCACCAAGTGCGGACTGTAATGTGTCCGGTGTGTGAGAAAATGCGTATGATTCACGTGAGCGTGAGTGTTGAGTTCAGGTCGGGTCGCTTTGAACAGATTCAAGAAACTGGATAAAGCGGCTACACAATACCCAGTTATTATTATTATTATTATTATTACATTCTAAAAGGTGGACCTAGGACAGCCGGATGGTACAGTGTTGGACCTTAAATGCTCGGGTCGTGAGATCGAATCCCAGCTGTGCTGGCCTTTTTCTCGCTACCCGGTCTTTGATATCACCCACGCGTTATGGAAAAGGACGTTAAACTCCCGAATCCCATCCACATTCTAAAAGTGTGTTAAGCCGTTGTCTGGCCATTTCTTTCACACAGCTAAACCGAATCCAGCAAAAAGTAGCACCGAGTGTTTCCATTTCCAAATGTGAGTAGCACAGGAAACACCTCTTTGGGTTACGGTTTGTCGGTGTGAAAGAAAGGGGCCTTTTTTTAAACTTCGGTTTTAGATTGTAAGGCGCCTAGAGCTCGTTCCCCGTGGATAGGCGCCCTATAAACATTATTATTATTATTATTAACGAGAAAATGACTTTAAGTTTCAATGTTCGTAGTGAGTTCTGAGGGGGTGGGGGGAGGGGGGAGGGGGGGGGGGGAGAACAGCCGCTCACAAAACTCTAAGATTGTTTATAAAAGCGACACAAAAGGGACAGAAACCACTTAACTTTCACAAAGGACGGCACAGGTCAACGTTTCGGCTTCCGCCTTCTTCAGGACATAAACAAACCTTATTTGTTTATTATTTAAAGCTTATTGTTTATGTCCTGAAGAAGGCGGAAGCCGAAACGTTGACCTGTGCCGTCCTTTGTGAAAGTTAAGTGGTTTCTGTCCCTTTTATGTCGCTTTTATTTGCTTAACTTGTAACCACTTCGCAGTCATTACCGTTTCCTTTTCTAAGACTGTTTGCCAAATGAATAGATGTTCCTTTTGGCCGTTGCAATCGTTTTCCTGACTTGGCGGCTTCTGATACATGTAGTAGAGAAATATGAGTTTGTTTGGCCTAACGCTTCCATACCTGTACTACACGTCGACACGACCAAGTCGCTAAAAATAGCCACATTTCAACGCTGTCTAGTTGGTGTTCAGTCCGCAAGCTTGTACATGTACATACGTAGAACAACGTATACACCAACCCGAGTCACCACAATGGTTTCACATGCTACACTGTGTCCCAGGTAACTGATACTGATGCACGGGTTAAGCGCATTCAATGAAAAGTTGTCCACCGTGTTGGTGTACGCCTGACAGACTTACTGGGACTTTAAACGCTACTGCGATTGAAAGACGGGTGCATGCTCTTATTTCAAACACCTGCGAGCAAACGTAACCAAAACGTTTGAATAGAGTAGCAGCGGCACAAACCCTCCGCCATCTTGTCTGGCCCCCCTGTAATACTAGCTGACTGTTCTGAGTGTGGTATGGAGATTTTTATTCGACACGCAACGTAAACACGTGTCACCTTTCTTTGTCTGTGACAGGTTATTGAGAAACACGTTTGTGGCGATCGGCCCGGGCAGTTTTCTGTGCAGGCGTGCTTGTCGGTACAATGTTACACTGAGATAGGCTCTGTTGTGATATTCTTGGCACAATCCACTCATCTCGGACCACAATGTAGATAGTCTGTTCCAGAAACTTTCGTGTTTATTTTCATTCCAGACTGACGGAAATTTATAATTTGGTAAGGAAGAGAACAACGTAACACTGAAATAATTATACTCTGAAATATACTGAAATAATTATACTCTGAAATATACTGAAATAATTATACTCTGAAATATACTGAAATATACTGAAATAGGCTCTGTTGTGATATTCTAGGCACAATGCATCTCGGACAACAATGTAGATAGTCTGTTCCAGAGGAAGAGAACAATCACGTAACACTGAAATAGGCTCTGTTGTGATATTCTTAATCTTGGCACAATGCATCTCGGACCACTATGTAGATAGTCTGTTCCAGAAATTTCTGTGCTTGTTTTCAGTCTAGACCGACTTTCAAATTTGGTAAGGGCGAGATCTGAAACTAAAAGAGCTGAGATACTAGATAGACTGTATTTGCGCTTTAGCTGGGTTTTATTTCAAAATAGTACTTGGGTTCAAACGGACAGCTACCCAAATGGGGACAACTAGACTAACTGAACGATCCTGACAGTTGGAGATGGTGACCGCAGGCAATTGCTGTACATGATGGTCTCAAGACAGGACCGATTGTAGAGTTATCGCAGTAATGGTGTACGCTCGATTATGTGATTAATAGACGAGTGTGCTTATTTCAACCGAAACATGTGCGAGGTTTTGAGGTTTGTTTGTTTGTTTTTGTTGTTCGTGTTGTTGTTGTTGGCGTTTTATGCTGCCCCAACTCTTCGCAGTCTCCAGTGGTATTCTTCCTAGGTCATGGGTGGATTCAACGGAGGGCTCGGAAGCTTCGGCAATTTTTATTATGCATGGTAATGAGGATGATGGTATGATGATACTATGGAGGTCCATGTGGAGGGCCGCATTCCACGCCTCGTGTCATAAGTATCACGGTGTTGACCAGGCCCAGAAACTACGGCGCCTGCGAGTTTTTAACAAGACAAACCACGAAATGTTTCACAATCTGCCGTAGCTACCGAGCCTCCGACACCTAGTAAACCACGGTCGGCTAAACATGCAAACAACTATTAACAATTACACTTCTCCCCACCCCACCCCCCTCTTTTTCTGTAAATCACACATGATTAATAATGTTTCAAGAAACATGCAATATTTCGTCAATCATAAAACTAATGCATGTTCATGCATAATCTCACAGACGCCAGAATGCAATTCTACTAATCCTTTTTTTCATAATGTTTTCATACATGTAATTAACACGCAACATTATAAAACATCATATTACATGATTGCATACCATGTGTGCTATGGGATTTCACGCGTTAAATATAGAACGTCTACGGACGTTTACCAATGTTTGATCGGGGATTGCTGTTATCAGCGCCTGGTTGCGCTGTGGGGACGTTTTCGTGAGATGGTCCTGTAGCCCGGCAATGCGGACTGGCTACAGAGGAAATGTGAGATATGTGCTGCCGGTACCTCTGCTTGAGTTCATGGACGAACCGGCACGAAGTGAGTGCAGTGTGACAAAATCCAAATCACCCTCAAAGGGGATATGATATGACCTCGTGGTTCAAGTCTCAATACGCATACAAACAGGTCAAAGAACACGAACGCACGAACGTGTGAACCTCTCTGTCCTGCATGTAGACATGAGCAGCCTATTACTAAACTGACTCCTTTGTGTTTCAAAGAGGTTGTTCAGGGGGTTTCTAAAGCTCATAACGCCACCCCCTCTCCCCTCTTCCACGACCTCCATTCCACCTCATCCCCCTTCTCATCACAACAGCAACTACCACCGCCCCGCTACTCTAATTGGACGTTAAATGGCAATGAGTCAGGTGAAGTACGAAACGTAAGAAAGATCGGAGCGCTAATGACCAAGACTTCAGTAAATTGAGAAACGCCCAAGAACTCATTACCAGAAATAAGGAGACCGAAGTTGGACTCGGTGCCAGGCAGTGCGCTCGCAAAAAAACAAAAAAACAAAAACCGTTGACGAATGTCTTGTTACAAAAACATTTCACTTGAAAAGACAATTATTTTCTTGAACTATGATTATTTTCTTCGAGTACGCAAGGTAAGGTCATGTTTGCAAAAAAAAAAAAAAGCAAAATTTTTATCTGCAGCGAGAGAAGAGTTCAATACATTCGTGCGCGCGCACCCCCCACCCCCCTCCACACGCGTGCACACACACACACACACACACACACACACACACACACAGAGTTAAAAACTGTACGCTGTCTCTTTCTTCAGGATTGTTTGTAGGAATCGGGTTTGCTTTTCGCTGTACCTGGTCCAACACAGCCAAAGAAAAAAATGAAATGTGGAGGACCTCTCATTCTGTCTGGATTTAATAGTGCTCGGCTGGACTGTTCAGTTAGCGGCAGCTATGCCTCTCCCCACACAACAAACCGGGCAGTCTTTAGTAACTCCACCGGTGAAAACGTCAAACACCAACAAACCAACCAACCAACTAGCCAACAAACCAATCAGCAACGCAGACACAGCCAGCTAGGACCGTCTTCAGTAACTCTTGCAGCGGAGACGTCAAACACCAACCAACCAACCAATCAGCAAGGCAGCCAACAAGCCAGCTAGGACCGTCCGCAGTAACTCTTGTAGCAAAGACGTCAAACACCAACCAACCAACCAGCCAGGCAGCTTTGTTTGTTGTTTTTCTTAAAGTTTAACGTCCCTGCCACCTAAGTGATTGGGGAGTTTTTGGTTTTATTTGGTTATGACATTTAGTTGTGTAGTTTATTCAGAGGGGGCATGGGCGAGCGGCCAGCACTCCTAACCCGCGGGGCTGGGCCAGTTATATTTTTATTGATAATTTTACTTATATAGTATATAGTGGCACACCAAAAGTCCTTATCTATACATGAAGTGTTAATTGATTAAAAGGGGTAAAATTCAGAACCACCCAGAATTAGTTTCTTAAAAAATATGTACACATTTACAAGAATATTTACAGATATGTTTATGAAGTTAGTTTAGGACTAAGTTAGATAAATGATTTGAAAATTTTAGGATATTTATTAATGTGGGGGATCAGCTGGGAGGTCCCTCGGCAACAAAGACCATGAGCCTCAACCAGTGTCCCCCTCACAAAAAAAGCCAGGCAGCCCGCCTCAACCACGGTAATACAGCGCGTATTGGGGGTGTCAGAAGACAGACCATGGCCACGGTTTCACACACAAACAGGCAGACTCTGCTACGCGTGGGTCCCGAAGCACCAGGGGGAGTCATACCGGATTACATGCTCGCTGACACTGTTGCTTTACCATACAGACACTCTAAAAGTCTCGACAATGGCCGTCCTCTTGTGACGCTTCTCTGCTACAAAGACACCCGGGGTGGGGACAATAGAGCCGGGTGGGGTAGAGGGCGCTTGTTCTCGGCTTATCAACACGTCCCGTGACATCTTCTGGACCTGGCGAAGATTACATTGGCCTTTACTTATCGACAGTTAAAAGACTGAAGTGCCTAATTAGGAGAGAACTCGCTTAAGCCAGTGATCTACTTGGCCTTTACCTCGTGGTAGCTAAAAGACTTGACGGGCCTAAATAGGAAGCCTCTGGAAAATCCTAATGATCCATTTGCATAGGACTTGGCCTTCAACTTAAAGACAACCCAAAGACTAAATCGCTAATTGGGACAAGGAAGCGAAACTAAAATCCTAATGATCCATTTGCATAGGACTTTGGCCTTCAATTTAAAGACAATCCAAAGACTGAATAAATCTCTAATTGGGACAAGGAAGCGGAACTGACAGCAATTGGGAGTATATACACTAGGTCAGCGAGCATTGCTCTACCACGGTCCAGTCATTTGGAACAGCCTGCCTTCCCATGTTCGCCATGCTGAGTCAGCGGACTCTTTTAAAACCGCTTTAAATATCCTACTTTTTCTGGCTGTATTATATAGACTAAATTGACAGGTCTACCATCACTGTCACCATCATTATGTCGTACTAGGATGTATCATGATTGTGTGTATGTAACGTGTATGTGACGTGTTTTTAATGTGTATGTAACGTGACATGCATTTAATGTGTATGTATGTAATGGCACTCTGCTATTGTGAGGCGCCCAGAGCTCCAACAGGAGGTTGGGCGCCAGACAAATCCTTAGTAGTAGTAGTAGTAGTAGTAGTAGTAGTATGTAAAACTACAAGCAACAACAACAACAAAAAAAGAAAGACATAAACCACTTATCTAACAAGACACATTTCACAGTCAAAAGTCAACGTCTCGGCGCTGTGCCTTCATCAAGACAAACAATAACAAATAACATAAGTCTAACTTTTTTTCACTATCACTAATTACATGCGTGTGTATATATATGTGAACAAAAACTAGAGTAGTCCTTTGTTTGTTAGAGTTATGTCTGAATCTTTGGCATTTTTTTTTTCAATCACATGTCAGAACTTTTTATTGAAATGCTGGAATGTCACGTTCAGTTCAAGAGAACATACAGCATGCAGGTGGAAAATCAATAAATGTCAAAAATACTTGAAAGATGGCCGTTTTCAAGTGTTCCTTGAGCCACACAGCCTTCACAACTGTACGTCTGTTTTTTTCTGTTTTGCACATTTTGAATCCCGAAGACCATAGATTGTCACGTAGCCCCAAACAAAATTACTTTTGAACGCCGTGAGTCATCATGCCATAAGGAAATGTCGCACAATGCTTGAGCTGTGGCTTTTGTGCCTCAAACGGAAATAACAGACGTTTTAGAATAACGCCTGAACACATATGATGAACCACCTGAGCATATATATAATGATGCCCTTAACCCTACGAAGCACAGGACTAAAATCCCTAATCACTGTTGATTTGTATGCAGTAAATGTCCGGGAATCAAATAACAATTAGCAGTTTTATTTGCTGCTCGGATGAGATAGGACGGTTTGAAGACTTGTCGGAGAAGAGGCCTAGTGTCGTCTGGCAAAAAAGTCGCCTAAGCGCCTATCAAACCAATGGCGCTTGCGCCCCTTTTCCAAATGAAATTCGAGATTTACCTGGGATTAAGAGCTTACTGGCGACACCTGAATGGTTGGAGGAGGAACTGGGAGGAACCTCATAATGAGTGGTCGGTTTAACTGAATGATAGCGACGATAGTAATAATACCAGTGTTGGATTCTCCTCGCTCGCTCGTTTCTGAAAGGCACAGTGTTTGAAGGTGGATCTTCGGGTACGTCAGGTAACAGCCAGAACTTCCGCTTCGGGTATAAATTAAATGTAGGAAATTTTGGGGGTTCTTTTGTTTGTTTGTTTGCTTGGTACATATGTGTTGGTGGTGGTTGTTGTTGTTATTTCTTTGGGGCTTTTTTAAAACTACTTTATTGTTCCTTTCGTCATTTGATTGTTTGTTCGTTTGTTCGTTTGTTTGTTTGTTGATTGATTGGTTATATTCTGATTGGTGTGTGTGTGTGTGTGTGTGTGTGTGTGTGTGTGTGTGTGTGTGTGTGTGTGTGTGTGTGTGTGTGTGTGTGTGTGTGTGTGTGTGCAGAGGGTGCGAGGGGGTGGGGGGGGGGTGTAGGTGGGACGTGGGTCATAAACAGTCACTTAGGCAAGAATAAACTGCCCTTAATTGCAGAACAGATTGCCTGGAGAAATCTTCCTTCGTTTTCTTCTCCTCCATACCTTTCTTCTCATTTTTCCTCTTAAATTTGATTGTCTCACAATATGGGTCCCCACTTTAAATGAGACACATACTTAGGCGTGATAAAGTTCCCATAAAAATGCCGTACCATCAACTGGCACTAACTGCCTGAAGAAATTATTTTCTTCTTCTTTCTTCATTTCTTTCTCCTAAATTTGAAGGTCTCCCCCTTCCGAAATTTCTCTTTTTTTCTCAGCATATCTGTAATATTGCTCAAAACTGCTGTCTAACTTCAACAGAGCAATGTGGTCACATGTCTGAATCTATTCAGAGATCCGTGAGTGCAATATCTGCACCATCAATCAACCAGGCAGATTCATTTATTTTGTTTGAAAGAGAACAGAGACGAGGCCAGATCACAGGAGTTTTCAAACTTGTCAAATAAGAGGATCAGGCAAACACCGCCGTTTCAAAGGACGCTTCAACATTCATGTCAAACCGCACACAAGTTGGTAGGTCAAACGAGCAGACGCAATTGGCTGACAGCGGGGGGTTATCGGACAATATCGCACCGGTTAAGGGTTTCAGTTTAGGAGCTTGGTGGCCCAGTCCACGAATGAAAGTGACTCTGGTAAAGAGGCTCACGTTCCTTCATTAAAGGAGATTGAAATACAACAGATTGGGAGGAAAAGTGAACAAATAGTGTTAAATGACAGTACTCGCTCCTGAAACGATTCAATAGAATAATGAACAATGAGTATCAAGTTCTAGCTTTCCTCCGTTACACTAGTGGCAAACGTGGGGCGGTCGGTGGTCTAGTGGTTAAGAGACTTGTCACCAATGAGAGAGGTCAGGGGTTCGAGTCCCACTCGGGGCAAAGAATTTTTCCTTCTCGTGTGTGGCACCGTTCATTCGGGCCGATCGTCGGGGGTTCTCTCCGGGTACGCCGGCTTCCTCCCCCTCTGCTTTGGAAATGTTCAGCCCACCAAATTTGAAAAATACATGCAACTCTAAATTCCGAAACTTAAATAGCTGAGCTGACCCTTCGCACCACGTGATTGTAATGTGTTTATGTCCAGTGTGTGAGAGAATGCATGATTCACGTGAGCGTGCGTGTCGGGTTCAGTTCGCGGCGCTTTGAGCCGATTCATGAAATTGGGTAAAGCGCCTATACAATACTCATTTTTATTATTATTATTAAATGTCATTAGTATAACCGACCCTCCAGTACGAAGATTTGTGTTCACTGAAACCTGGTAAGATTAGACCACAACGTATCAGAGAAACCGAGCAAACGAGGAGACGCGATTGGATGTCAGCGGGGATTTATCAAACAATATCACTCCAGTTCAATTTTATTGGGTTCTTGTGTGTTGATGGCGCAGCTGTCGATGGTGGAGAAAGGATGGGCTCAGAAAAGAAACCTCGTTTTCTTTTCTTTCTTCTTCTTTGTTTTTTTTTTTTTTTTCCTGTTTTAGTTTTAGACTGAACATTTCAAAACCAAAGAGGGAGGAAGCCAGAGTACCGTTTGCCCCTCCCAATTCGAAAACCGCTCGAGTGAACGGTGCTATATACTAGAGGTTGGAAAAAATCCGATGTTCCAAGGGGGGACTCGAACACACTCTTGCGCTGGCGGCAGGAATTCTTACCACTACACCACCGACCGCCCCAATGCCCGACAAACCCCAGCGCCCGCCGGTTCGACAGCTTGTCCCGAAACATTCACCTTTTATCGGCTTCCTGAAGCAAACATAAACATCGTCCATCTTTCACAACGGGACGCCCTGTCCACTGCAAGACCAACAGCTTTTTATTTTGCACCCGAGTTCTGTCTCTCCCGACTTATGACGAGGTCAGAGGAGGAATGTGTGTGTGTGTGTGTGTGTGTTTGGGAGTTTCATTTCCTTTTTCACTACGTACGGGTGATATCAAAGACGGGGCGACCGGAAAAAGGTCAGAACAACTATTTGGTCCCAGCCGGGATTCGAACGCACGACCCGAGCATTGAAAGTCCAACGCTCTACCATTCGGCTATCCCGGCTCCACTAGAGGAGGTAAGTATCTGGCGGATAAATGTGATGATGGCACGAAAGGGTACCTTTAATGGTGTTCTGTAGGATAATTGCCAATAACCGGATCAGTGAAGATTTTATGTGTGCTATGTAAAACAGGTAGGCGTGGAACGGTCACTGTGGTGATATTTTGGGCCAGTCTTACCATGGCAGGTTGTCTCCGACTGCAGTGTACCCAAGGTATTTCGCAAGAGACATTTTTACGTGTTTTTTCGCTCCAGATTGAAAGCAAATCAGTTAGGGTTTGGTGAGAAACAGCAGGGGCACGGGAGGTCGTGTATGATGCTGCACATTACTGATGTCTTTGTGGTTAAATGTATACTGAGTGTGTGTGTTAATGGGTGAATGAGTGCGTGTTGACTGTAAGGCGCCCTGATCTCCTGCGGGCGGGAGGGCATCCCTTAAATACCCATAGTATTATTATTATTATTATGTGTTGTTATCTTGGGACAACGCATCTGAGCTAATTCAGTTTTCGTCGGGAAAAAACTGATGAACCTGAGGTACGGTGGACGAAAAACACAACATGTACAACCGAGACCATTTTAAGCAAAGGTAACTCTCTCTCTCTCTCTCTCTCTCTCTCTCTCTCTCTCTCTCTCTCTCTCTCTGTGCGTGTGTGTGTGTGTGTGTGTGTGTGTGTGTGTGTGTGTGTGTGTGTGTGTGTGTGCGTGTGTGTGTGTGTGTGTGTGTGTGTTTGGGGGGGGGGGAGACAGGCAGACAAAAATACAGACACCACACGGCTTTGCGCTTAACCAGGTGGGCAGAACTCCCGTGCATCAAATAAGTACGCGTGCAAGGCAGAGTAAAGAAAGTGGGCCTGCAGGCCGACGCAGGTTTCAAATCCATTAATCACACGCTGGACTCTTAGCCTACACACCGTTCGATACTTTGCACTGGGTGCGTGGGGGGAACACTCTCAGTTCTCTGCGATGGAGAATGAAGTTCGGTTAATAAAACGGGATACGATTGAGATACGCTACCTTGGCACACGTCCCAGTCAACTTGGAGTTGCGCGAGGCGGTCACTATAGAGGTTCTGATAAGCCGCTGAGGTCAGGTATTTGGACTATGTGACTCTGAAAAGTCACTGGCTCGCAGTCAACACTTTGTAAGGTCATTTGAGCGCGAAGGGACTGTAAAGTTGAGTCACGTTAAAGATTCCGTATCTATCATTTGAAAACGTGGCCACTGGAATGGAAAACAGGTACACACCATGCGAAACTGAGCAAGGAAGCAACCGGCAGAAGACTGAGCGGCTCTGTATTCCAGTTCGTTTCCGAAAAGTAAAATCCACCTTTAACCTGTGTCAGCTAATTGCCACAGAACCAAAAGCGTATGGCTGAACCTTGCTAAATTTCTTGTAGCGAGTGGGGCTGTTTGACACTGTGTGTGTGTGTGTGTGTGTGTGTGTGTGTGTGTGTGTGTGTGTGTGTGTGTGTGTGTGTGTGTGTGTGTGTGTGTGTGTGTGTGTGTGTGTGTGTGTGTGTGTGTGTGTGTGTGTGTGTGT